>LPNX010732168.1:621680-687389 GCA_001517045.1 Pseudotsuga menziesii | reverse complement strand
ATATAGAAGAGGCTTTCAAGATCTATGCTAGGATGGTAAGACAGGGAATTGTCCCCGATGCAATCACATATGCCAGTCTGATTGATGGTCTTTGCAAGGCAAGCAATATACATGAAGCTTTGAAGCTACATGACAACATGGTTGAGAAGGGAATCATTCCTGACGTGGTTACTTACACTACACTTATTACTGCGTTTTGCAGAGTAGGGGATATCAAGAAGGCCAAGGATCTTTACAACGACATTGTGGAAAGGGGTGTATTGCCTGATGTTGTTACATATTCTACATTAATTGATGGATATTGCAAGGCAAGTTGTATGCAGGATGCTCTGGAAGTGCTTCATTCAATGATAAAAAGAGGAATTTTGCCCGATGTTGTTACTTATACCACTCTAATTGCTGGATATTGCAAGGAAGGCGAAATGAAGAAGGCTATGAAGCTGCATAATGAAATGATCGACAGAGGAATGGTACCGGATTCAATAACGTACTTAGTATTGAGTCATGGACTTTGCAAGGTAGACAATGTGCAAGAAGAAGATGACTCCGTGATTGAAAATGGGGCTGCAGTTTGAAGGTAATTGGTGCTATCCTTGGCACTTGTAAGAATTGAAGAGTTTTTGTATTTTTAGTTTGAGATTTAGCCCTTTTAATTTACTTCAAAAAATAAAGGGATATTTTGACATGTATAGCAAAACTATATTTGTACGGGACAAAATATGCTAGTTTTGAAAGGGAGAAATTTAAGGATCCATAATTTTTTTAAAGTGCAGAAGCCTTGGCAAATCTTTATAATTCTTAAATTTCCAACCATAAAATGTTGGGCAATATTTGTCTAAAAAGAATAAAATTTCGAAAGTTTTTATATGTTAGTTTTCTAAGCTCAGATCTGATTTATAGTCCCGAATAATTTACGTGCAATTATTAACTGAAAATACACCGAGTTCCAACAAATTATGCAGCGGAAAAATAAACAAGAAATTACACACATTTGACACTTAGATTTACCATGGAAAATCCCAATTGGGGAAAAACCAACAACAAATGATTTTTATTAACTATGAAAATCCTAGGCTCCCATCCCAGGATAAAAATACGATGACAGAATGCTAGCCTTCACACCTCAAGATCAGTCCTTCAATCTTGTTGGGTGCTAACCCTCAGCTACCCCTTGCTCATTTTCCTCTGACCCTACCCCACCATGTGCATGCTTGGCTGAAAGTCCTTCTTCAACCACGCAATGAGATCTCACTCACTCTGTGTGACTGTTGTGTGTCTCCTTCTCTCCTTAAGCTTCCTTTTATATCTTTTCAATGACCAAAACCCTAACCCTAGATCTCAAAAGTGATCGATGGTTGAGATTAGATCTCAAGCCTCACTTAAGATCAATGGCTGTGACTTAATCTTAAGTTCACTTTTTAGTCATTAGCCAACATTAAGTTAATAATGTGCTTTTCTTAAGTTAGACTTAGGAAAGAGATACAAAAGTCTCCTGCTCTCTGAAGCAAGCACCTAGAGAGGTCTTCTAGACAACTCTTTCATGCTCGACACCTGGCCTATGCAGAAGTACTTGTCCGAGCTATAAAAAATCAACACTCCCTCTTAGCAAGAAAGGTACTTCTCTGAGAGCTACCTGAAACTGGTTCTCCCTCTAACCCTAGTACACTATTGCATACATCATCCTGCTCACTGACATCCTACCAAACCTACTGGTCAGCATCTCCTTGATCACTAGAAGTCATGGAATTGATGACACTACACATCAGTGCCAAGAATTTCGAAAACTTTGTCAAAGGCTTGCTCTCCTTCATTATGCTTCTAGGGGCCTGTTCGTGCTCCTGAGCATCCATCAATGTCATCTCGTACCAACAAGGTCTCTTGGCAGAATTGGAAGGGGCTAACTCCCTCTTCCCCTTTGAAGGTTTACTCCCCACACTAGAAGTCTGTGAACTTTGCTCACCCTTCGTAGTTTTCTGCTCCTTGACCTTTGTCATTGACATTGATCCATGATCCAAGATCCCCTTGGATCCAACTACAGGATTTCCCTATAACTTGTAAACTTTGCCCTCTCTGACACCAAGAACTTGTGTTGAGTCTTTGCTAGATCCCATTGGTTGAATGAGAACCCACCCACTCTCAAAGGAGATGGTGAACCCATTGTCCTCCAATGTCGATACTGAGGCCAAATTCATCTTGAGCTCTGGTACATGCAACACATCTGTCACCTCCAGGGATCCTCCTAGCTCTAGATGAAACCTAATTGCTAAGTCACCTAGTTTGAGTTTGTGTTCAAATTTGGGGACTTTGGTCTTATATGGTGACTCCATTGAAGAAAATACAACGAAGAGGTGAAGGGCATCCTCTTTTCGTGGCTAATTTGAGATATTTATAGTTGTATGCAAATACTAGTGTGCTTTCTTCAGATCTGATTTGACAGGTAGAACCATCAAATTTCATCTTTGGAGGGTCTCACAAGCTAGGAACAAGGTCTATTATCAACCCTACTCTCTTGGGCATTCATCTAGTGGTTTAAGTTGACCTTTTTGTGATTTCTGGGGGTTGTTTAGGGCAAAAAGCAGATCTGATTTCCAAATTTGCATTACTTATTCATTAGCCGCCCCAAAGCTGAGATTATTATCCCTCTCCATCAGGGATACCTTCCTTGGTATGTTGGCATTGTTCTAAGTGGTTTCCATCATTATTTGAGCACATATTTTGTGGCTGTTCTCTCATAGTAACAACAAGATTTTTGATCATTTGCAATAATTGTGAACATTTATCCATTCTAACTCCTATCCTCTTGAAGTACTTGGTAAACGTGCTTGTATTCATTGCTTTGACTCCATAAGGCACTGATATTTGTCAAGAGGTTGCTCGTGAGGTATTCTTGTTCTGTAGGTTTATTTCACTTATGTTAGGGACTCCCCCTTGGCCTCTAGGAGTTGGCCTAAAGCGTAAGCAGAGTGCATTGTGGTGACAGTGGGTTCATCTTAGCATTGGCCCTCATGACCCATTAGAAGGGTGCTAATTTGTGCGGTAAATTTTTTTGGCTTTGTTGCCAAGGATTGCTTGAAGATTATTGTATGACAGTTTGGACACATTGCTGGGTCAAAGTCCAACCTCCTTGGCATGAACACCGAATTTTGTAAGAAACTTGAGGCAAGTTTTTGTTTTGTACTTTGATGAGGTTATTATTAAGGACTAATCTTGTAGGTCTTATCTGGCGACTCCACTTAAGAAAATACAACAAAGAGGTACATTTCAAGACTTAGGTCTCGACTATTGATGACATTGTTGGGTGCAATGTTTTAAAACTCGGACTCGGCAACGACTCGGCAATGACTCGACCGGTTTGATTTTAATGACTCGGTTTACTAAAAAACATATAAAATGTTTAAATTTTAAAGAAAAAATATATTTTAAAGATTATAATCCATCATTCCAAAGTATTAGAGACGAAACATCCAAAGTATGATCATATATATACCATATGAGGGTGAACATATCAAAATTGCACGAAGGGTACTGTGCCAATGTGCAAGGCCGCAAGCAACAAATACATTATACATATATGAAAGTCTGAACAAACCCACACAGGCACTGAAGTTTGAAGTTAAACCCACGCAGGGATTGAGCCACACTCACGGTTAACACTCACAGACCAACACTTCAGTCTTCAACTATCAAACGGAGACCACGGTCTTCAGCCACAGTCACGGGTAAAGTCTAGACAGTCGGCATCAATTATCAGAGACCACGGTCCACAAATGAAGCCACGGGCAAGTAAGTTAGGGAGTTAAAGTGTTAGGGTAGTTAGGGATTAGGTTAGATTTAGGTAAGTTAATTAATAAATTTTAATTTTTTTTTTTTCCAACTCGGTGAGTTGACCTTTAACTCAGCGGAGTTGGCCGGTTCGGTACCGAACCGGCCATTCGACCCGAGTTAAAGGCCGGTTCGGATTGGCTCAGGGTCAACTCGACTGACTCAGCCGAGTCCGAGTTGGCTCGGGCCAAGTTTTAAAACACTGGTTGGGTGTGAAGGGTGAACACATCCGTAAGTTAAGAAGAAAAGTTTCATCTTGACGACTCTACCGAAGCATTCTATTCGATATGACGAACATGTGTTATGATTTTAGGAAATATCCTGATTGGCTCCTTGAAACTTATGGCCCTCTGGATTTTTCAAATATTTGGGTTCTCGCCAATGAAGAAACAAAAGTAGATATAAGGGGAGCTCCAAAATTTCATAGCAAAGAAGATTTAGGTTTGGTTCATCCAATGTTTTAAAACTCGGACTTGGACTTGGAATCGGACAAGGGTCAAATCGGACTCGGACTCGGACTCGAACTCGACAATGAATCGGTAATTACTCAACCGATTTGAATTTAATGACTCAGTTCACTAAAAAACACATAAAATATTTAAATTTTAAGAAAAAATAATTTAAAGATTCTAATCCATGATTCCAAAGCATTAGAGACAAAATATCCGAAGTCTGCTCATGGATTTACTATATACCATATAAAGGTGAACATATCAAAATGGCACGATATGTATTGTGCAATACATATCCGGAAGATTGGAACAAATTGAAAATACATGGTCAAAGAAGGCCTAAATGGCTTGTAGAGTGGCATAATTCACTAATTTATTTTATTTGATTCTTTCCATATTCAATATAGTTATTATTTTACCATCTGCTAAATTGCTAATTCAGATATAACCAAAACCTCAGAGGCATATACAAATTTCGCTGATTAAAGTAGACAAATATCATGAGTTGAAAATCCAGATTTCATAGTACATACTTATCATTCCAAGTTCCAACCATGCACAATTTCCTTCTAGTATCTCACAATTACAAGAAATATCAACAAAATGGCAACGAATGGGCCTCAACATTGCTTAACCCACTCATAATGGGAGAGCAACTCCAGTTTATAAAGAATAGCACAGCAACAAGATTTGTAAACTACTTATAATACAAGAATTATCGTAGTCCTAAATGACCATTAGTAGAAATCGTTAGCAGGTTAAGAGACAAGAATAGGCATAGTCCTAACTAACGTTCAAGACATATCTAAAGTTCAAAAGTTCAGGAATTAATTAAAAAAAATTAAAATTTTAGTGGTTTTAAATCCATGCATCAACTTGGATCAAGGGCGAGTTGATTGGTTCGGTACCAAACTAGTCACTCGAGCCGATTTACAGGCCGAGTTAGCTCGGTTCGAGGTCAACTCGACTGACTCGGACTCGGACTCGATTGAGTTTTAAAACATTGGGTTCATCTTGTGGCCTTTTTCAAATTTGCTAGGGATAATGGCATCCTTTATGAAAATGATATGATGGATTATTTCTCATTTGGCTTCGAGGCAATGCGGCAGATTGGTATAAATCTCTTGGCAAGAGAATAAGTACATCTTTTGTAGGCCTTTTGGAAACATTTTGTAAACGTTGGTGTCCTAACAACATTGATCAATGGCTACCCATAGGTCAAGAGGTCAAGACATTTTATGATGCACAAAAAATTGTTGAAGAGGGTCTCGAACCACTCTTGAAGGAAGAAAAGGGAGCTAGGGAAGAAAATGCTTCTAGTCCATTGCTTGAAGAACTCCATGACGAAGATCAACCCCTAGAAAGCTCTCATGAAGAAGCCATCGTTGAGGATTTTGTTGAAGGACATCTCGAGCCCTATGCTTGAAGAGGATGCTACTTTTGAAGATAAAGATAAATATGTTCAAGAAAGTGAAGTCAAGGAAATCCATGTTGAAAACTAGGAATCCCTAATTGAAGGAAGTGAAGAAATGGCGAGTACTTATTGTTGTTTCGTAGATTCCTATGATGTCTTGGGCCTTTTGGAAGAAAATGGAAGGATTCCTTTACGTGATGAAGAAGATGATGATTATTGGAGGTTTCTTGGTCCTCCCATCTATGGTTCTTCAAGGGGTGGGAGTGTTATACTTGAGACTTTGGGCCACACATGTTCCGAGGAAGATGTCCATCATCCTTTCTTGCCATGCAGAAGTGAAGAAGTTGGCAGTCTGGATCAGGAAGCACTGTTTTTTATCGTAGATCTGGAAATAAATGAAGAAGCTCTTGACATGCCATTCCCCATTGAAAGGGATGCTGAAGGCATGGTTGATGAAGGTATAGTTGATGCTTCTCCGTGTTCCCCTGATGATGAAGGTTTGGCCAGCCTTCCTTTTTCTTTTGCTATTGAAGACAATTTTTTTGAGGAAGAGAGGTTTGAGGATCTCTTTGTTGTTAAAGATGGTTGCCGTGGATATGATGATGTGCATTTTCCCCATTTTGGTTATGATAGGGTAGTGAAGATTGAAAATTTGCTGGAGAGCCCATGTATGATTCTTTGACTTAGGGAATTGTAAATTTTGAAGACCTTGGAAAACCTACCTTTGATGAGATCTATCATGATTTGGTTCAATCATGCCTGTTCACCATTGATGATGACATAGGGTTACATACGGAGACTTATATTGTAGATGTCGAACAATGAGGTCTACCGTCTACCCTCTCCTAGGTTGGATTTCAACCATCATTCTCAGCCAGTTTCTCAGGGATTGATGCAGGTTTCGGACAACAAGAAGCTGGTTTTATGTGCAAAATAAAGTTTGGCTGTAAGTCTGTTTTGTGTGAAATGTGCCTTATCAACAAATAAGTCAAAGAATTTCTTCGCTCTCTTTCGTCAAGGATTCGTCCAGATTTATAGCATTCAAATCGGGATGAATATCTTTATGAATGGCTGGAAACTGATGGATGATTAGAACATGTTGAACAGTTCCAGAGTGTCACCTTGTTTCTAGAGAATGTGTTCCTTGTTAGTCTCTTTTGGTTACATGTAGAAGCATCTAGACAGTTAGGATTAGCGAGTTGTTGCTGAATTCAGTTACTTTTCCCTAAAAATTGGGTAGCCACCCAGAGATTTACTAGAACTATATGTTTAAATGAACAAGTTTTCAAGCCACTGGGGTTCAATTGTAAATGAAAGATTGACAGTATGACAATCTGAATTGTAGTTTATTGTTTATTAGTATGGTTCTGAATTAAGTAGTTTGAGCCTTGAAATTGTCTAGTGAGTTGCATAGTAAGGGCCTACTTTTTAGCATGCAACTAGATACCTCTCATCTTTTCTTTACAGCAGTAGATTACCATTTCTATTATTTTACCACATTTCTGTTATTTTACGCTGTTACTTTCTTACTTAGTTTGCTTGCCTACTACACTTTCATAATGAATGTGTGAATAGTAAATTTCATCTCTTGTTAATGTGATTCATGCTCTTTTCTTAAATTAGTTAAAAGTTGTAGAAATTTCTGCGTTATTTTGACTTTTAATGCAAAACAGAAACTTCATCACTTTCCTAAAGGTTTACTAGATCTTAACCTTGTGAATTTTAGCCTTAGGGCTATTTTGAAATATAAAATAAATAGTAGCAAAAACAAACAATATTTCAAACCTCTTAACAACCCCAATCCACTAGGCAATTCAAGAGAAAAGATATCAAAGTGTGCCAACAAGTTTCAGCCCGCTAGGGCAATCTTATCGTGCAAAAAATAGATTTGAACTTTACTTTATGATAGCTGTACATACAGCAGCAAATCTCCCCTATCTTCTTCAATAATGTTAAGTCATTTAATGATTTCAGCCTTAACTTATGTTAAATCAACAAGACGTACAAGTGCTGGAAATTACAAAATCATGAAGAAATAGATGGCTGAAAATTAAATCTGCAAGAGACAATTTTGGACAGTTGAAACTTCATGTGTACACATAAAAATGAAGTTCATGTACATACCATAGCCTTATCCCAAGGCTAGTACAATCCTCTAGCACTCCAGAACCCTAGCTAGGGAAAACAAACAAAAACCCTAGTTCACACCAAGGAGCTCCAACAAGCATCACACAGTCATGTTCTCTAAGGCAAGACTCCTCTTCTTTTCTCAGCAAGCACAATTTAACTCTAGTATTTCAAGATGCTCCATTATGCTCCAAGAAACCCTAGCGACTCCAAGACAAGAGAGATAAGGAACACATGAAGATGAGCTAGAGAGAGGAAGACTAGTGCACTCCTCTTAGTCACATCTCTAACACAAGATAATGAATTAAGAACGAGAACAATGAAAATTCGCTCTCCTTTTATATATGAGAGCTAAGGGAGGCCAACAATACATATGTGGGTTTAAGCCCTTACAAGCAACCTACAAAACCTCATGTAGGCTCACAAATGTGGAGTGCTATGTTCCAAGGGTACACATGTCAAGCTCCAAGGTGATGTCATCCACAATCAAGGCTCCAATGCAAGGGCGCTCCACAAGATGTGTTAAATGCTCCTCCTCCGAGCTTCCAATTACTCTAAAGATCCTTCTAAGCAATGTATTCCATTGGGTCCACTTTCCTTGCTTGAACACTATCTCAACCTAGGCATCCCCAAGTCAACTCCATGCCTCTATAAAAGCATCCAAGCCACACCATGTTGTCCAGGGCTCAACACCCTCCTCTTCAATGCCAAATGCTCCTCCTCCAGTGCAAGGCATTCTCCAAGCACACAATCTTCTCCATGTGGCTAGCATGTAGAATGTCTTGTTTTAATATCTCTAATGCCCTAAGGAACAATGTCATGGAAGCACCTAACTAAGGTCAAGCATAGTCAACAATCTCCAATGTGCAAATCCAACATGGACCATCCAAGGGCTAATCATACACCATGTACCCCAAATCTTATGGATCACCCGTAAACATGGTGTAAAAACTTTTGGAGTAACCTTAAAAGATAACAAAAGTGTTGCTCAGTGAGCCAAAAGGCAGAACAATTGGGTTTCCCTTGGTAGAGTTAAGTTGAGGAATGCTTAAAATAGTATAGTTAATAATCCTTTTGTAAATTCATTCCCTTGTAAGACAGTGCAGGAAGCCAAAAGTAGTATGCTATCCATGTGCTACAAGGTTGTTCCTTCTGCAAGAATTCCTTGACTTTGTTAGTTCATAAATAGGTTACAAGCATTCCAAATTTATAAACCCTAGAGAAACAATTAGAATTATCAATAAATCCTATTGGTAATGTTGCCGCCTAATTCGCACGTCGGATCACGTGGCAGAAATCTTCGAGCCATTGGGTGCAACCTTGGGGGCAAGCTCGAACCAAGTGCTGTCGTCTGATACTCGGCTCCTCCGTCCAGGCCAACTCCTAGCGAAGCCAAGGGGGGTGGTCCCTATGAAAATAATCTAAGGTTGTTAATCTATGAAAGCAAAAAACAACTATTCTAGGAGTTAAGATTGAAATGAATTAAAATATTATCCACCAATCACTGTAAATAAATTACTTTAGCAACTTAGAAAATGTGCAAACCATTTAAGACACTTGCAAAATTGATTTATGCATGCAAATAAAGTAGACCAGTTCCAATGAAAAGAGTGCTCGTATATGAGGGTTGTTAGTGCGATCTCGGTGAAAGTATTGCAGTGTCTCGGTTGGTAAATTTTAGATTTATTAAATGAGTTGATTAGGGGAGTGGGTAAATTTTGGGTTTGGCTCAATAAGGCAAAATCTTTTGAAATGAGTGCTAAAGCGACTTTACCAAGTGTCCAACAGGGAAAGGCATAACCTGCTTGGAGTAGCCCCCCGATTCTTGTTAAATTTTCTTAAGATTATAGCAGTATATATTAATTGCATTTATCAATAGGATCACTAGAAGATAGACAAAGCACAGAACAATAACACAAGTATAGTTCACCTGGGAAACCCAATCGGGAGAAAACCCAACAACCTTCGTCTAGAGTTAATAATTCTGAGATTAGAGTACAATGAAGAAAGAAAAGAAAAACATGGAAATGCTTTCCAAAGATTGAAACCCTGAAAACAGTCTTCTTCTGCAGTGTATGTGAACTTCTCTGAGCTGTTGTGTAGCTGCACTCTGCCAGAAACTCTGCACTTCACTTGTGCTGCTGCGCTGCTGTTGTGTGTAATAATGAGGAGGGGCGCCTCCTATTTATACTGTTTTCCCACCCAGAATTTAACTGGGGCCGACTTTACTTGGGGGAGCAATATAATTTTATATTTCATAATTTATATTTTATTCTTTTATTGTTGGCTTTTCATCCCAAGGCTTACATTGTTCTTTCTAGGGTTTGTATGAATGATTACAACAAGTTCAACTCCCGAAGGAGGACAATAAGAATAGCTTCTGAAGTTGCACAAACTCCAACAGTCCCTCTCAACAAGGAAGATATTCTTTGGTCTTCATCAGCGTCATGATCATCTGGGTTTCATATGTACATCTATACTGTCTCCATCATCTCTAAACGTACTGAAGGTTGTCTTTATGAATTTGTTCTATCCGGATGTCTGAGAGAGAATATTCTGCTACCTATCCGTCTCTACTGCCGATGGAATACTTCCATGCCTAGCTAGAGATCCTGGATGAGCACACGTGCAAGACCGTCTGCTACTTGTTCGTCTCATCTGCCGATGGGGTACTCCCATACTTGGCTGAGAACCTGAACGAGTAGAGGTACCTGTGCAATCACACAACCATCTACTACCTGTTTAACTCATCTGCTGATGGGATTTCTCCCATACCTGGCTGAGCACCTAGACGAGCAGAGGCACCTATGTGAACTCGACCATCTACTACCCATCCGTCTCATCTGTCGATGGGATTTCTCCCATACCTGGCTGAGAACCTGGATGAGTAGAGGTACCTGTGCAATAACACGACCATCTACTACCTGTCCGACTCATCTACCGATGGGATTTCTCCCATTCCTGGCTGAGCACTTGGACGAGCAGAGGTACTTGGGTGAACCTGACCATCTACTACCTGTTCGTCTCATCTACCGATGGGATTTCTCCCATACCTGGCTGAGAGCCTGGACGAGCAGAGGTACCTGAGCAAGGGTATAGTGAGTGTCTCTCAGTCATCTCTTCCTCTCAAGGAGGGATACGTTCTCTTCTACTCCAAGTATTCAAATTTCACCCTGGGAAGAGGCTTGGTGGGAACATCTGCAGTCTGGTCATCTGTCAGAATATACTGTAGCTCGACCGCACCTTTCTGCACCATATCACGTATGAAGTGATACCGAATCTCTATGTGCTTTGACTTGTTATGAAATACAGGATTCACTGACATCTGCACACAACTCTCGTTATCATAGTGAATCACGGTTGGCTCTGAAATCTGTCTAAACAATCCTGCAAGAAGTTTATGAAGCCAAACTGCTTCTCGGGTTGCTAAACTAGCAACCATATACTCTGCCTCTGCAGTACTGTGAGCTACTGAATTCTGCTTCCTACTGCACCAGGAAATAACTGCAGAACCTAGACTGAAACAACATCCTGAAGTGCTCTTCCTATCAGTAGAGCATCCGACCCAATCTGAGTCTGTAAACCCTTGTAATTTCAAGTCACATTCTGAATCATATCATAGACCATATCCCACATTGCCATGCAAGTATCTGAGCACATGTTTTGCAGCAATCCAGTGAATCTGTCTTAGTTCACACATGAATTGATTGAGAGCATTCACAACAAAACAAATATCTGGTATGGTGTTCATCAGATACATCAAGGGCCCAATCAACTGGCGATACATGGTGGGATCAATCAAATTTGAATTTGAAGCAGAATCCCTCAGCTTCCTAAAGTTTGCATCCATCGGAGTAGCTATGGACTTGCAGTCCAACATTCCGAATCTTTTCAGTATATCTATGGTGTATTTTCCTTGTCCTAGGAAAATCTCTTTCTGCCTCTGCCATACTTATAATCCTAAGAAGTAGTGCATCAATCCAAGATCCTTCATTTCGAACTCAGAGGCGAGTTTCTTCTTACACCATAAGATAAGTTTCTCATTTTTGGTAAGAAACCAGTCATCAACATATAGTACCAAAATCAGTGGCTCATCATTCACAACCTTGTAGTAAAGGTTGGGGTCTGCATCACTCTTGGTGAATCCCAGACTCACCAGGAATTCGTCTATTCGTCCATACCAAGCACGGGGTGCTTGCTTGAGTCCATATAAAGCCTTTTTCAGCTTGCATACATGAGACTCCTTTTCATGTACAACAAACCCTTCTGGTTGTTTAATATATACTTCTTCCTCAATAATACCATTGAGAAAGGCTGTTTTTACATCCATCTAATGCAACTTCCATCCCACAGCTAAAGCAATAGCAATGATCGATCTGATGGAAGTGTGTCGAGCCACATGAGCAAATGTCTCATCATAATTGACTCCCTCTTTCTGAGAGAATCCTTTGGCAGCAAATCTAGCCTTGTATCTGCTCCATGTGGAGTTTCATGCTCCTCTGCATTCTGCAAAATCTATTGTTCCCATCTAGGTCTTTTTCGGCTTACTGCCATATCTATGGGAGCATCATTTGGCTCAACTGGATCAATGGAACTGATCAGTTTATTCATTTCTTCAGACTCCCTCTTAATGTTTGGAGGGGGAAATGATCTCATCTCTTCATCGCCATCGATCTCCATATCTGATCCTCTTCCTTTTCGGATAACCATTTCTTCTTCAAAGGTTGCATCCTGCCTGACTTCGATTTGAATTACTCCTGGGATGTATATTCTATAATCCTTTGAAGACTTGCAATATCCCACGAATGTTTCCTTCTTGCCTGAAGGTTTTAACTTGGGCACGTGAATGTAGACTGGAAAGTAATTGTCCATCCTGGTGATGACCAGGTTCATCAAGGATCTTTCAATTGTCTTGTTCGAGTCATGACATCAGTGTTGTCAGGTTTCTATCATATGTAATAGAATAGAATCTTTGTCTTTGAGGGATAACTCCCGGCATATAGACCGATATTCGTAGAAGCTTTCTGCTTCTAATCACCAAATCTCTGCATGAGATTATTCTTGGTCTGAGAGTCATAATACATGCTTCTAGAGGCTTTCTTCTTCCGTTCCATCTGTATATCAATGGGATCACTTGTCCTTGTAGATCATGGCATTCCCTACCAGTTAAATCCCGTCAGATGGTGAGCAATATTTCATAATCAATGTATTAACAAAATAATGTGGGCAACCTTTTAGTCAATGCTTCGACACACACACGTAAGGCCATTATCTGGATGCTTATGGTCTCCATTATAGCATATAATCAAGAGTGTGTACTACTCCAGTATGTTATAAAGGAGTCCTCATCCTAGATGGGTTGTGCAGCATGACAGGCTATTTAACTACCTGAATTTTAGAAATGTAGATCTGTGTAACATATATTCAAAAACAACCAGATCTAATCTACTAGAGCATGTAGAATCAAATACTTATCTTTTGTAGTTTTGTGGGTGGGCTCCCATTGTTAGGGTCCATTGGTCTTCATATGCTTGCCTGACGATCATCACAATCTGGATCTTCATGTCATTTCTTAAAAGAACTCCGAATGATCATCATTCCTTGGCTCCTTGTGAGGAGGGTCTTCTACATCAGCAGTTGAAGCTTCATGCTTCCTTTTGATTGAACTTCGACAACTACTGGCATAATGACCGTATTTCTTGCACCTATAGCACTGTATCTGAGATAAGTCCTTCTTTTGTTTCTTCTGATTTGGGGGAGGACTTGATCTCATATCTTGGTGCTTATGATTGAAGGACTTCCTTCCCCTTCCCTTGCCTTTCTTGGCATGAGATACGAACGCTTGATTTTCCTCAGGTTGAGTGCCATGAAGTCTTTGGCGTGCTGTGATTCTTGTTTCTTCCTGAGTGCATTTCGCCCATAACTTATCAAATTTGGGCAACTTGGTCCGACCACTTATAGTCTGGATAAAACACTCCTAAGATGGTGGGAGACCATTTAAGGTGGTCATAACTAGATCCTTTTCTTCAAGATTGTCTCCACTGGACTTTAGCTTGTTCAAGAGGTCGGTGATCCTCATGAAATATGAGGCAATATCCTTGGACTTTGTCACCTTCATGTTCGATAGTTGATTCCTCAATGTGAGAGTCACATTGATGCTACTATGTTCAAATAGCTTCTTTAGAGTTTTGAACATCCTCCTCGTTGTTGTCTTTTTTGAGATGTGAGGAACCAAGTGATCTCTAATTGAGTCCACTAAAATCCTCCTTGCTTTGGCATCATCCTTTCTCCAACAAGGTTTGTCTTCCCCGGCTTCTGGTTCTGGGACCTTTTCATTTACACACTGTAATAGGTCATTTTCTTCTAGTAGGAAGAACCCTAGACTTCCAGGGGATGAAGTTGGAAGCTCTTTCCAGAGGATCTTCAACCTTCATGCTGGTCATCTTGACTGTAGATCTAGATCTGAAACCCCAACAGAGACTAGGTCAAAACTAAAGGTTGGAGTTTTGGAAAACTGACTCCACAGATAAATGCGCCTTAGAGAGGCGAGTTGAGAAGAGGTAGAGTCGAGCCAAAACTGTGGAGGGAGTAGGTAAAAAATTGAAACCCTAATTTCTGTTGCCGCTGTAGAATTAGGTCAAAATTGAAAAATTCTTAGAATTGAATTCTGTCTTCACCAAAAGATGCGCCCTCCTTAGAGCGAAATTCCCAAGGCTCTTTTTTCTGCCAAAAGGTTGAGTGAAGACCTTGAAAGATGAAACCCTAGTTTCGTCAAGTTGTCTACAGAGTTCCAACAATGGCTTCTTCTAGTACTGCTCTAATACCATGTTAAATTTTCTTAAGATTATAGCAGTATATCTTAATTGCATTTATCAATAGGCTCACTAGAAGATAGACAAAGCACAGAACAATAGCACAAGTATTTTTCACCTAGGAAACCCAGTTGGGAGGAAACCCAGCAACCTTCGTCTAGAGATAATAATTCTGAGATCAGAGTACAATGAAGAAAGAAAAGAAAACTATGGAAATGCTTTCCAAAGATTGAAACCCTGAAAACAGTCTTCTTCTGCAGTGTATGTGAACTTCTCTGAGTTGCTGTGTAGCTGCACTCTGCCAGAAACTACGCACTTCGTTTGTGTTGCTGAGCTGTTGTTGTGTGTAATAATGAGGGGCACCTCCTATTTATACTGTTTTCCTACCCAGAAATTAACTGGGGCCGACTTCACTTGGGGGAGCAATATAATTTTATATTTCATAATTTATATTTTATTCTTTTATTGTTGGCTTTTCACCCAAAGGCTTACATTATTCTTTCTAGGGTTTGTATGAATGATTACAACAAGTTCAACTCTCAAAGGAGGACAATAAGATTAGCTTCTGAAGTTGCTCAAACTCCAACAATTCTATGGTAATCACCCTTTGCGACCTCATGATTTCTCAAGAACAAGCTTATATGGATTTTCCTATTATTCTAGTCACTCATATCCCTTTTTGGTACAACCAACTGATTAGACAAGTTGTAATGGTGCAGAGCATATGGGAAAGGAGCCTTTCTCAATTTTATTAAAGCTAAAAAATGATGTTTATAACTGACTACTCACGGCTGAGAATCTCTTTCCCCCTTTCGGGATACTAGAGAGAGCACAACCAAGCTAATTTTAAAAGCTTAAAGAAATAACAAAAATGAAATAACGAAAAGAAACCTGTTTTCTAATTAGTTCTACCACGAATCTCTTTCCCCCTAACGGGATACTCGGGAGAGCGTGGGGTTAATAATTTCTTTACTTTCAAAATGAAAAGCAAACTAAACTATAAAAGAAAAATAAACTAAACTAACTAAGCATACCACATCGATCCCTGGATGAGAATTGCATAAGGCTTAACACAACCCTCCTGATCTCTTTTATTACAGTTATTACAATTGCTTAAAACAAACTCTCTTTTTTGGGGCACCCGTAATCTTTATAGTTCAGATCAACGGATTTACAAGTTTCTTTCAGAAAAATGAAGGGAGAGAAAGTGGATGAAGAGTGGGGAAGGTAGTGAGTCTTCTCGCTTGCTTGAATCTTCAATTTTTGGGCAACATTTCTCTCTACCTATGCATCGAATGACAAAAAACAGCCAACAACAATTGTTAGAAGATGGTCCCAAACACTTTAAGAGTGTTTGGGAAAAAACTACCAAAACTTGCAAAACTTTTCTAAGTTTAAAAATAAAAGAAAAATGCGAAATTTAACTAACTAAGACAAGCTCGAAAGCTTGTCTTTTTAGGATATTTACTTATTTTTTTGGAACAAGTAAACCCAACCCTAAATAGCCAAGTATGAATCTTTAAACTCTTAAATCAAACTACCCTTACTTAACGTTGGATTTTACTTGAAAAAGACTTAGTAAAAATGGTAGATCACTTCTAACCAGATCTAGACTTTGAGATTTTAATTGTAAACTACTTAGATCTAGCCAACTACTCAGATCTACTTATATTCTTGCATGAGATTATAGATATGAAATAAAAATCGAACCAGTAACCAAGAGAATCAAACTTTTAAAGATGAGAAGGGTGGAGACAAACAACTGTTGAAATTTGGGCAATGGGGTCCTCAAAGTGGGGATCAGAGGGGCTAGTCCTTTTTAGAAATATGTTTGAAGATGTGAGGATGCCGACATGCTCAACACGCTCTCCAAACTAGATATCATGCGATCTCACAAAACTTGCACAACAAAGGATTAAAAGCACCTGGTGTAAACTACAATAGAAACTTCGGAAAACATTCATTTCTCATCAAATAAACATGTCTGTTTAATGTCTCTAATGCAACTTAATAGAAAAGTAATGGGTGAAACAATCACACTACTCTACCTTACTAAGAAATACTTCTCCTTCAAAATCCAGATAAATAACCAAATATTTTATAGTGCAAGTATGTAAACAATACAATTATACCTCATTAGATCATAAAGACACTATCATCTACACATGAAAGATCCACACATCGATTTTCCTCCAAAGCCTTTATTCATTCAATGAAAAATACTTCACAATGGTTACAGTGCAATTTTGCAGAGGTTCCACCTTCCCATCCTCGGCAATGGAGAAGTGACTTGCTTAAATAGAAATTGAGAGAGAGGAGGGGGGGGGGGGGCGGGGCGGGGCGCATCACCACTGAGAATAGAAGTTGAGTCTTTGAGTGATTTGTGGGAGTGACCAAGCGTTAAAGTGAAGTGGGACTTGAGGTTGGTGCCACCTCTCCTTTAGACTTCCCACCAATCCATTATATGTACGCCACATGAACAACACGTTAAAAGCCAAAGGGAGGGCGCATCCTCAAGCTTTTGAGAAGTTGCCACCACTCCATATTCATGCCAATCAAATCGCTAAAAAGAAGGAACAACTCGCCATCCATCATTATTTCCTTTCTAACTTGTAAATCCACTTAAACCATTGGTCACGATTTGAGTGCCACATGATTCGTGCGTTTTGAGATGGTGGGCGCACTCTCAATCATGAAGTGATTCGCTTGCCTCCAAACACTAATGAATTATGACGCCTTTCCCAAATGATGAGGTCGCCATCAAAGGGGGACAAGTTTTCCATGTCACCCAATATGTCAAAACTTGTCTCCTTTGATTTTTTTTTTAAATTTCTTTTGCCATTTTGTCGCATCGTTAACATTAAACTAACACTTTGATGCACTGTTAGCGAAAAATGGCTTTAAGTGACTTTTTAATCATTCGGAGCATATAAAAAGTGGGTCTCAGGGTAAAGAGTAAGCTTTGAGTGTGAAAACGAGCATCCCCACGCCAAATTCCGCCTTTGGATCAAGTTTTTATGCCCTTTACAAGATTTTTAATTAAACCATTAAAAATGGCCTAATTTTGCGGGAAAAATTATTTTCTTGGAAATTAAAAAAAATGTAGGGTGACCTAGCACATGTCCATATGACTCAATAACAATGTCTAAAACGTTCATATACATTGACACATGAACTTTAATAACCTCCCAGGGTTTAACCACCAAGACGACCATTCCAACTTTGAAGGAGCATGTGAAAAACTTGAAAATTATATCTCACTTGTGCAACGTTGCATAATTAACAAGGGAAAAAACACCTTGGAATAATCGGCTTGATAACCAAGTCCTAGGAAGCCAAGTTCTTTACAAAAAACTCGTGCTAGTACATTTTTTACAATCTCCCTGCAGGCTATGTCACAAGGTTCGGGTTCGGCGAGCTTTAGGTTCGATTCGGGTTCGAATTTTTCTATGGGGTTCGGCATAGGTTCGTCTATATACAATTTTCAATCTATATATATATATATATATATATATATATATATATATATATATATATTTACACACTATTTAGAAATTAGTATTGCTATAGCCTATATCATAAATTATAGCATAAATCATTTCGAAATAAACAATAATGAACCTTTAAAGATCAAAAAGTAGCTTAATCATGATAACTCTTATGCCAATTTTCAAATACTTGTAAATTCAGAAAATTTAAAATATAATCAAGATCTAAAACATTTCATCTCAGAAACACTTGGACGTGATCAAATTCTATATATAAATTGCATTATGAAACAACAGATTGCAAAACATTTTATCCCATAAACACTTGCAAAGTTGCACATGATCAAACTCCAAACATAAATTGCATTATAAAACTCCGGATTGCAAAATGAAGTATAAATAGTCTTCATGTTTCAAAATTTAAGGAAATTCATAATGTCCAATAGTTATCAACCTTGAACTTGTGTCACAAAACTTAAAATATGATCAAACTTCTATTCTTGTGGCCTACTAGTAATATCATAAAGCTCTAAATCATCAAGAGCACATGGGGTGGTAAAGGCACTAGAATTATGATCCTCATAGTCATCAATATATGGAACTCCATCATCATGAGGTTCATCTGCATCATCACTGTCACCATCAATGCCAAAATCTTCTTCTACACTAGGAATAGGCTCAAACCATGGGCAATAGGAGCTAGAAGAATCTTTGGCCAAACTGCTTAAGGCCAAATGTAAATTGCTGCGCACATAAACCAAGTCTTCCAACCTTGAAGATAATAACCTGTTTCTTTTCTTGGTTTGGATGTGATTAAAGCTACTCCAGTTTCTTTCACAGGGAGAGGCACTTGATCCTTGACTCAAAACACGAATTGCAAAATGTTGCAATTCAGGTGTCTCTACTCCATAAAACTGCCACCATCTTCCTGGAGGAATTTTGATCCTATCCTCTATGGGAGAAGCCTCTCCAAATATCCCCTCTTCCATCCTATATGCCCGAAGTTGCTCTCTAAGCCTGCTAGCTTCTTCTCGATCTGGAACTAACTGCTCAATAACATCATAAAGGCCACTCTATACTTTAGCATCATTATGTCTTTGAATCCCAAACAAACTAGGGTCCAAATTACAAGCTGCTGCATGCAAAAGACTATGCAACATCTTCCACCTTTTATCTATCATCTCCCATATTTCCATGAACTCATTTTCCACATTGTTGAAGGATTTTGCAATTGATTCCTTACACCGATCCATGCCCTCATAAACAAAACCCATAGAAGGAGTGTCACTATCAACCATCCAATGCATGTCAACAATTGGTTCACATACATTTAAAATCTTCATAGCACTTTCCCAAAAAGCATTGCCTAAGATGATTTGTTCCAACTCCTTTCCTTTGGGTTCTTTTGAAATGTGAGAGCTTTCCCACTCATTGCTGCAAATAACACCTCTCACACTTAACTTTTCCTCAACCACTCTTTTGAGAGTAATATAATATGTTGCAAACCAAGTATCACAAGGCCGTAGGAGCTCTTTGGATGCTTGCCCCCTATACAAACTCAGTGCGAGGTGATGGTTACAAATGAAGTGGGAAATTTGTTTCCCCTTTCGAACTGCATCATTAATCCATGGAACTTTGCTAAATCATGCAATAGCAAGTCTAGGCAATGAGCAGTGCAAGGGGTCCAATAAATTGTTTTGCATTTATCCATTATCATTTTCCCTGCTCCCACACAATTTGAGGCACTGCCTGTGAGGACTTGAACCACATTTTTTCCCCAACTTCAAGAATGGCTTCATGTAAAATCTTAAAAATATATTCTGATGTCTTCTTGCGTCCCGAAGCATCAATCACCTTAAAAAATAATACCCCTTTAGGGATGTAAACCAACTCATTAATCAGTGGCCTATTATTCATATCTGACCAACCATTAGATAAAATTGTGTAGCATGTTTCTTTCCAGGACTCCTTGATCTTTAACAACTTATTTGTTACCCTTTCTTTGGACCTCTTGAGAAGAGTGGCCCTTATCGCCTCAGAACTAGGAGGTACATATCCTTTTCCAAATTCTGCAATCTTAGCACATGCATTCATAAAATAAGGACTTTTAGCCACATTAAATGGAATACCTGATTCATAAAAAAGATCAGCCGAAGCATCGTCAACTTCTTGCTTCTGTACAGGTTTCCAAAGAGAGTTTAATGTCTTGCTCTCTCTCAATCTTGTTGGTTGAACCTGAGATGAACTTCCATCTCCAACTGTGCTTGAAGAAAATGATGATGAGGGGTTGTAATATATTCCCAACTCTGCCTGTATGCGTCGTCTTTTATTCTCATACGTCTGCTGGGTTTTTTTAATCATGTCATAGTCTTTTTGGAGTGTTTCCTTGAGTTCTTCAGACACCCTTGGACATCCCTCAACACCACCTCCTCTGCCAACACTAATTGACAATAAGTGATCCATCACTCTTGTCAAAGACCCAACAAACTCAAAATTGCATAATTTGCATTTTAGATGCCTCCCAACAGACCCATCGAGTTTGTCCACATATTTCCATCCTTTTGCTATTGATCTTCGAGGTGCCATGGCAAAGATTCCTGCAATATTTATTTCATAAATAATGTTCTAGTTCAGAGTTCAGAATTACAATGACAAATTACAATCATAAATTAAACATCAAGTTCATTTTTTTAAAATTATCATTTCGTCATTCCGTGGGAAAATAAAAAATAAAAAAACAAATTACTGTCCGCAAATTGCATTACAAATTGCAATTTGCAGACAACATTTTGTTTTTATTTTTATTTTTAATGATTATCTTATAATTTGTAATGGAGCCTATTACAAATTACAATAAAAAAATATAAAAAAGAAATAGCAGTGTGTTGAATGTTCCGTGGGGAAAAAAAAAAAAAAATTTACTGTAAATTTGTAATACAAAATAATAAAAAATAAAAAATAAAACAAATAAAATCGCATACCTGTAAGGCTGTAGGCTATAGTCGTGGCCCATAGGCCGTTGCAGATGGCGTGGCGGCGTGGCTTGTAAATCTGCAAGTCTAGCTTGGCCTCCAACAGTTAGCTCACTGCTCCATTCACAGTCGTGGCTCGGATGAACAACATATTAGCAGCTGAGGGTCGACGCTCTCCAGACTCCAATCGATCTCTTCAAAGTCGCAGGGGGTTGCGATTAGTGGCTCACTGGCTAAAGCTTGCAACAACTCCAGTCTCCAGCAGGCAACGACTTCAGCCTTCGTGTCGCAGGGTGCATGTAGGTTGCAACTCGGGAGTTAGAACTTAGGGTGAATACTCTTGTCGCTAAACTGGGTTCTAATACGATGAAAACATGAAAACCCGTGCCCAAAACCTGCACCAACACGTGAAACATCCGTTGGCGGTGGCTCGAACCATATCCTTGGGGTTTGGATTTAAGAGGTTCGCCTTTAGGTTTGCATTGAGGTTCGACCATCAGGTTTGACGAACTTGAATGAATTTTGCAAATTTTTTTAGGTTCACCGAATTCCGAACTTGGAGGTTCAGGTTCGGCGAACCCTGTGACAGCCTGCAGGGTATGAACATGTGGTAAACAAAGTGGAAAAAGGGCCTTAGGAGGCCTGAATGGACTTCTGAACTTTGAATTTGAACAAGTATTTGTTCATCTTTGGCGGCTCACTTGAACGTCCAACTAGATGCAACCTAGTCGGTAACAGGTAAATTACTGCAATTGCATATATAGTGTAGACACTTTGAAAGCGTTACATTCTCAAATTGATAAATTAAAAGTAGGTCTCGAGTAAATATTGGGTTCTTAAATCCCAACTATTGTTGGAACATGTCAAAATCCAACCTTGTAAGCATGTTAGATACGTCTCAATGTGAGGATTGCATGTAGTCAATCATTTGAAGTAAACTCCTAGCTGATTAGATTGACCAATGGGCATTGGAAAACCGACCCATAGAAGCAAATGATGGGATGACATAGGAGAATCATAGGGATAAATCAAGAGGCCACTTGTTAAGGGAATCTGAGCACAACCTTCCATGTCAACTCCACTAAAGAAAGGGGGTGTTTATGATCATTTCACCTTTCGATAAGGGTTTCTTTCCATGGATGAACCTTGAGCCTTCGTTTAGAGTTATGATAAAAGGACATCAAAGGATGTGAAGGGGGTTGCTTTGGTTGTTGTTGAAGATACCTTGAGGGTTTGGTGCAGTTGCAGAGATTGGAAAAGTTCATTCCACTTCACTATTACATTAAGAGAAGTACTTGCTAAGAGGACCATTCCTCCAAGAGCTTGCAGGAGTGCTGCATTCATCTCGTTTAATTGTTATAGAAAATTGTTGGTTTGATCGACCAAGCAAAGCAGAGGTTGTGCATTTTATGATGTTGAAGTTTTTACACAAGAGCTGATGCTCTTAGAAACCTTTTGCTTTTTGCACCCCAAGAATAAAAGAGCCGAGCAAGCTATTTTTACTAGAGTATTCCTAGGTTGGGTTTCTTTAGGGTAAATTTTTGTGTCCCTTTGTGTTATGACTGTGGAATATTTTCTTATAAGCATTTAGTTGATTTGCATTGTCTAAGTAAATCATAAAATTGAAATTAAACACAAAGACATAACTTTTATAATATAAGACTTGTGTTAGTAAGTTGATTCGACCATATGTTATAAATTATGGATTAGGAAATCTCTTTCTTGTGTTTCGATAATAGAAAGCATCCTTGTCACAAAAGCATCCACATAAAGCTTAGCCAAGGTGCGTTTGGAAATAGAACAAGAAAAATGCCTGAAAATGGAACACTTGTACATTACTCAAGTGAGTGTTCTCCTTAGCCTTATTTAAGCATTCATGGTATCTGGAAAGGCCACAAAAGCATGCCCGAGTTAGGCACCCAAGTATGCCAAGTATAAATCGATCAAAGCTATGAAATTGCAGAAACGATAATGCTCCAAAAGTATCTAAATAAAAACATCTCGAAAAAGCACATGCCAAAGATAGACTAGGGTGCTCATCTCTTCTCAAAAATAACTTTGAACCCAATAAATAACAAAGTGCTCAAAATCCTCTGAAAACTGAAAGCCATCTCCACTACTAGAAAAGCAATTGCTAGGTATCTGCTATTTAGAATTGAAACCTTAATTTAGACCAAATTTTACACTTTCTTGAAATCAACCAAATTCTTTGGTTTTTCCTTTACATCACTATACAACCCTGCCCATATATGACATTTTCTAAAAATAGAAACCCTAGAAATCATCATCTTTTGATGGCTGATCATTGTTGATTTTTCCTAAGCAACATCGAGAGCCATTCTTTGGGAGAATGGAGGCACCTAGTCAGTTACCAGGAAATTAACCAAGTCTGGGATTGGGGCCTTAGCTAGGGGCTGAGGGCCATTCTCTGGGAGAATGGAGGCACCTGATCAGTTACTAGGAAATTAACCCAGTCCGGGACTAGGGCCTCAGCCTGGGGCTGAGGGCCATTCTTTGGGAGAATGGAGGCACTTGGTCAGTTACCAGGAAATTAACCTAGTTTGGAACTGGGGCCTTAGCTTGGGGCTGAGGGCCATTCTCTGAATGGAGGCACCTGGTCAGTTACCAAAAATTTAACCTAGTTCGGGACTAGGACCTCAACCTAGGGATGAGGGCCATTCTCTGGGAGAATGGAGGTGCTTGGTCAGTTACCAAGTATTTAACATTGAGTCATCTGATGTAGCCTGGGGCTGAGGCACCTGGTCAGTTACCAGGTCATCACCATAAGCCCTAGATTGGGTCTGGGCAAGTGATGCACTCCTCTCCTTGATCTATGGGCTAGGAGTCCTTCTCCAGGGACTACCCTTGGTTGAGAGACCTAGCACCTGATCTTAGTGGCAACGAGGAGATCAAGATAAAGCATTTAATAATTCTCCTTATTTATGAAGATGTACTTTGAGTAGGCATGAATGAATCATGAGGACCTTGAAGAACTCTTGAGACAACTTGTTGTGGTCATAGAAACACTTGAAGAATCTTGAAACCCTTGTCTTGGTTCAAGTGACCATCGAATGAAGGACCGAGTGGCACAAGTCAAACACCAGAAAGACCTTTGAACCACAAAACATTAAAAGTCAAGGGTTAAAGATGAAAAAGAATGGAATCCCTAATTCAACGTTCTAATTACATGGAAGCATAATATTGGTTGATGGAATATAAATAAAGAAGCATTCACCTCATTTCATCATAATTCATCATCATCGTTTTTGGACTACTCCCAAAGTCAAATTCGTGGCTGAGATTTTCTCTTCTATCGCAGCATTTGTTGACTGTGGAATTCGGTGGTTGAGGTTCTTGCTTTTATCTGCTGGTGTATGCTCTTTGTTCTTTTCTCCAACGTGGCATCTCTCAGCCTGCTAGGGCTTCTTTTATCCCTCACGGCAGCAGCAGCAGGAGGTTGCAACAGTCACGGCTGCCTTCTTTTGGTTCTCCACTAGATACCCTAGCTGCTAGGGCTGATATAGAGCCCCTGAGCCCTGTTAGGGATACCTTATATACACTACAGCCCAGCTAGGGCTGCTTCATATTCATCCGAGCCCTGTTAGGGCTGCTGTACAGTGGCAGGGGGTCACGAGGGGTTAGCAGCAGCAGCTGCAACAGTCTCGGTGAGGTGGCAGCAGGTGGCTACAGGATTCACTGAGTTGGCAGCAGTGATAGCAGATATCCGTGAGGTGGCAGCTGGTACAGTCCACTCAGCAGCAAAAAGTACAGTCCACGTGGCAGCAAGTACAGTCCACATGGAAACAGCAGCAGCAGCAGTAAAAGCTTGTTAGGGCTTCCTCAGTTTGGGAATTTTTTTATTTACATTCATCTCAGAGTTCTGTGAACAAATTCTCTGCTCATGTACAAACTCAGTCATCTCATTTAGAGGATGAATTATTAATGCTTTGGGGTTTTTGTTCTTAAAAGGTTTCCCCGTGAAAAATCTTATGTTCAATTGTGTGAATGGTTGCCTTACTTCTGCTTATGTTTTACTGCTGTTAAAATCACAAGTGCTATCTCTATTACATTCTGCAATCTTTATAATTATCATGCACATGTCAAATTTCAACAATCATCACCAAAATTCAAGCATATGCCCTCCTCCACAAAGGGTATCCAAAAAATGTGATTGCTTCTTGCCTAGGAACTGCTTCTGCACTCCCGCTTTGTATGTACTATGAATACATGTATACTCATAGCAGTTCCATTGACCTACTTTGTGGTCATTTGTTTGACATTAATAAAATTAGGTTTACCTTATGTTATCTAAAAATAGAAAGCTATCAAAACAGAAAATTTCAATACTTGGCAAGGACTCTTTTGGAATACTATCAATTGGGTACTCATCACTGTAATCACCTGCTAAAACATCAACTTTCTAAAAAATAGACAGCTCCTGGAATTCTCCATCTGAAAATTCTGAGAGCATCCTTTTGAAACTCTCTCCTTTTATGGGCCAAGTATTGCATATCAATTGCATGCATGGGAAACTTGCTAAACTCAAAAAATTATAAAAGGTCAATACTGGTATGATTGTGCACTGTTCCTGAAAAGAATGCTCTGAAGATCTCATGCAAGAAATCTTTCATTCTTTATCTCTAAGATTAGAAATCAGCGACCATGTGCTGAGTCTGACTAAGGCTCTCACGAACCGTTGATGTCGAATCAAACACTAATGTATCAATGGACCTTCGACGCAAAACATGAACTTTTGAGAAGTTCATTTTGAGCAATAACACAATACAAGGAGTGTGACAACAACATTGTCAAAAGGGGTCTGATAGGGTCATCAGCATCAGAGGCAGTCCAACGACTCATTAATGTTGATCTAGTTAGGTCGGTGAGAGGCCTTTTGAAATAGGATGATGTCTTGGGTTCAATTCTTTTAAAGTCTAATGCTGATTTAATTTATATTTTCGACTATGGAGATTACAATGTTTAACCTTGTACAGTATATGTTGAAGACTTGAAGTTGTTATGTTATATTATATTAGGATTAAAACTTCCTGGAGTCAAGATCAATGTAATTCATCGTTTTGCCTTAACTGAAAAGAATGGTGGGTCTTGTATTTGTAGCAATGTGTAGACCTGCATGACTTCTCGGGTGAACAAGAAATCTTCCTGAAGTTGTCATCATGAAGGATGGTGTTCGAAAAGTCATGTCTATCCTGACATGAACTTTTATGATTTGTTTTCTAAATAAGTAAATTGTCATGTAGGAGTTAAGTTTCATATCAAGTTGATAGCTTGTCAATGTATTTACTATTACCAATAGTATTAGTTGTTGAATATGTCTTAGTTTTCGTGAGGTACATGTCTTTCTTGTTCTTGGTGTACCCATCGATGTGTTGTGAATTTAAATTATATTATTCCATGAAAATTAGGTTCAACAGTTCGTAAACATCTAAGAAGATTTTGAACAACTTACATTGTTGAAGACTTGTCAAAATCCATATTAAATATTTACTTAAAAACTTTTGATGAAGACCTTGAATTTTTTTGGCAAAGGCCCATTTCTTGAAGGGCTTTTCAGGACGACTGAAATAGTACAACATTTGTTATTACCATGACATTTCAGGATACAAAGACCATCTTGTGTGTTTGTAATGAACCAAACAGTTTCTTAACTGAGTCATCACAGGAGAGGGGATTATATTCCATAAATATGATGTCCAAACTTCAAAGGACAGATAATATTTTATAAGAATGATTCATAATTTCATGCAATGATGAATGAAACATTGAAAGGTAGTAAAAAAGATTCCTTATATAGTGCCCAAGAGACAGGTCCACACAAAGAGATGCAACCATAGGTAATGATAACTGTTATTAACTAATATAATGTAATGTGCTTCTTACACCCTCTCTACTTGCACTTTAAAACTAATGTTTTTCCTCTGTACCTCGTAATGCATTTTTTCTAGTTAAATCGAATCAATATGACAAAATTATAATTACATGAACTTTGAAGGGAAAATGATGACTGGAATGCATTTCTATATCTCTGTACTACACTGATATTTTGTTTTAACGTCATTGATTTTGTTTATTACCATTGGTTACAAATGGCCATTATTTGATGCCATCTCCATGCATATTGATATCATTTGTATTTCAAAATTTTAGAAATGATTTCTGTAATTGTGCCGAATTGCTAGGAGTACCAAGAATATTGTTAACATTTTGTTGGTTTTCAGGAGGTTGAAGGCACAATTCCTTGACATTATTACAGAAATTTTCCTCCCTCTGGATTGCAACTTTTCTCCCTCCTGAACGTGATTCAGGATGCACCCCACTAACTCCGAGGACCAAGGGAGAAGGCGGATTGATTGAGAAGTGTTGCATGCATAGTATAAAGATGCTATTTTACATCACAGTATGAGCTCAGCATCTGCTAGGGGTAAATGATAGAAGAATTTGATTTTAATTTGTAGAAAGCATTTAGTTGAAGAGCTTTAAAATTTAGAGAGCAAGTTCAACATGGCAAATATCACTGCTATTGTGTAAAATCAATGTTTGTTCTGTCATTCTATTGTAAACATGTGTTATCACCCTTGTAGATTGAAATTTATTTATTGATATGAACTGCTCGCAGAAATGAATTTTTGTGTGCTTTGTTCTTTGTACTGATTTAGGTCTCTTTGTATTTTCCTAATCATAGAGGGTATGTTTTCAATCATCAAAAGGTCATGTGCACCGCCGATATCATTGACCTTCAAATTTTACTGCAATCATTCTTTAGATTTTATTTGCCCCCTTTAAATTTGATTAAGCTTACACCATGGTAATTTCCAGGACCGAGGGAGTGGTCCAGTTCATCGTGAGAATACTATCCAGAATAAAGGCATCCTTTATGGTGTAGACAAAACCAGATGAAGCACTGTTTAGGGGTTAGTATTAAGTTATTAACCTTTAACTATGAGTTAATGTTCTAGTTGATTAGTAAATTAATTACTTGCAATCTAGTAGGTTGTCCAGTCTCACGAATCCCATTTTCTAATCTACTTCTTCTGTTTTCCAAGGAGTGATGCTGTAGCTGGTTGGCACCAGGTTTCCAAGCAGCAGTGACTGTTTATAGTTTGGGTTAAAATACCTTTTTATAAATGGAATTCATTTTGTTCTCCATAGGAAATATTGAACAGCCTGAAATCAGAAAAAGGACTCTGTGATTGTAAGTATTGACATTTGGAATGACTAACATTTCATTTAACAAATGCTTTTAGGTTTTGATCTCAAAGTCTTTTGAAGGGCCCATAATTATATAGAAGTACTGATGTGTTGTTTTGAGTGATGATGATTTGCTTTCATTTGCTTTGCAGGGTCCTCTCCTTCTTTCTCCTGTTTGTTTTGCCCTAAATTTTAGATCATCTATTATTTTGTTTCCTTTCATCTAGGATTCAAATACATATTTTGTACTTTCCCTGCCTGCAATTTCTTGATGACTTTCCTTTGATTAGATATTTTATATACTCATTTAGGTTCTTGTTGTCTCATTACCTTTACTACACCCTCAAACATGTCTGCTCTGTAAGATGCTCACTTTCATGTTTCTCATCGATAATTCTTTCTTTCCTTATCACTTTCATGTTTCTCATCGATAATTCTTTCTTTCCTTAAATCATAGAGCCTGTGACTTTGTTAATATCAATAGCACAACAGGAATGCAGACAAAATTCCAGTGCCAGTGTTCCTTGGATTTCATTCTTCAAACATAAACAAGGGGTTTGACAATTATAAGACTCCTTTATAGGAAACTCAAGTTTGATCTTTGACAGCTTTCCAGATCAATGTAAGGCTGTCCATTGAGAGAATGGATTGACCTTTCAGACAAAATAAACATGGATTCCCTTTGTTAAGGAGTGAACTTATTTGTGCATTTAAGAATGGGTTGACCTTTCAGACAAAATAAACATGGATTCCCTTTGTTAAGGAGTGAACTTATTCGTGCATTTAAGAATACATTAAAATTCTTATGGAAAGTCCTTTCCCTCAAAAATCATCTTGTCACATTACAGTTCCAAATGTTCAGTTCTCCCATGCATGATGAAACTGTGGTGCAGGTTGACCTCCATCCACAAGTCATTTCTTGGACTGTGTTCTTGTCCAAAAAGGCACCTATAAATTGTAGACACAAAAGTTTCCACCGTAAACTTAAGAACATCAAAGATGTCCTTTTGCCTCCCTGCTGTAAATTTCCTAATGTGATGGTTTTTGATCAGGCTTTCCTCCAGCTTGGACCTCTCATATTATCCATCCCTTCTGCAAAACAGGTTATTGCATCAGTTCTGGCAGAAGTAGAGAGTTCACTGAAGAAGAAGGTTATAGTGCTAATCGAGGTTTCGTGGATTACAGACGATAGTTCTATTAAGATGGATGGTTGAACTGATACTTGAAACTGCCCGCTTGTGAACATCATTCTGCTTTTAATATCAAGGCCTGATTGTTCAGACTCCAGAGCAAGAGAAAAATTACCTATTTCTTGAATGATCAGTTATTTTGAAGCCATTACTGAGGAGCCATCTAAAGTTGTCCAGGTTCTCTGCTCTTAGATTCAAGTGTTGATAGGATTGAGGAGTGGTATCTGGGATGACTGCAGTATCCATTTCATATGTTGACGTTTCGAACCTAGATCAAGGTTCATCATCAGGACAATGAGCCGAGTTGAGGAGTAGCAGATCTGGACTTATTAATATATTTAGCACATATTCATGAGATTGATCTAGGAGAGGTGCGCTCTCTTTCGAGCTCGAGATTGTTGACTGTTAGATGGTGTGCACTCGAGCCTCTTGCTATTTTTGCTTTGTTTCATTCCAAGTTAACACCTGACTTATTTTTCTAGTAAAACCCTGTTTTTACCTTATGAGAATTTGCCTGAGACGACTCTTCTCACTTTATCATGCATGATCCCACTTTGAGGTGCATTACTTGATCTTTATTTGGAGGTTGTAGTTCTTTTTTTCAGGGGGTTGATCCAATGTTGCAAACATTTTCTTGGCGAAAAGATCGACAAGGTCCAGAAAACATCGTTTCGGAATATCTTAGGAACACATCGACATTATATCGGCAAACTTAAAAAAATACAAAAATATTCATTTTTTTTCAACTTTTTAAACATCTAAAGCAACAAGAACTTCAAATAAACACATTGCTACATGAATAAGGAAATAAAACTGGCATATAAGATGTCTAGTGTTACATCACAGATAAAAAAATAAATCGTGTCCTGAATTCTGAGTCATAAAAAAATATAGCCCTGCAGACCCTTAAATATATAGCGCTGCAAATCCTGAAATGGTGTGAGCGTAAGCATGCTTCAAATGATGATTTTCTCCGTTAGTAGGACTGAGCACTATCCTTATGCATGTGCCTCCAAGGTTGAATGTTCCACAAATAATGAGAGAAGGCCTTCCTCTAACAAAAAACAGGTACACCAAGGTAATTCAGCTCCCTTTAGGGCTGCTGTTTTATGAACAAGGAGTCAGGACCCTTGATGCATAACAAGCTTGGAATTTTAAGGCTGACTGTGGTTGCTACTCTTCTTGTGCACAAGCATGGATATTTTAAGGTCCATTTTGTGGCTGTTGTTGCAAGGAAAACCACCCAAGGCTGTTACTTGCTACTGATCTCCTTCAAGAGACTGCCCAGAATCACCTAAATCACACTCAGACATGGTTTTTAGGGTCTGAAATTGATTCAGATCAGCTATTTTTAGGTCTGTTTGCACCCCTTCTGTGGAGAAAAAGCACCCAGAATTCATAATACTGCTGTAAACTGCTGATTGGGAGGTTAGAACAACCGTTATTTGTGCCCAGAATGAAGGTTTGAGGCTGTTGGAGTGCCCAGGTCTGCTCTTCATGTCCATATCCATGCCCAGAATTGTTTCTTAATTCCATTTCAACCCTCAAATTCAACCCGACATTCCTCCAAGCTGTTAGATTTTCTACTTTAATTCAAATTGATTAGGATCTTTGTCTGAAAGAATAACAAACACAGCAAGATACACAATATACACAAGACAAACATTTTCCTCAGGGAAACCATAAAGGAGAAAACCCCACAAACTTCCTCAAAGTAGTTCCGTCACTAATGCAATATCACAAGATGGAAAAACCCAAGAATAAGAAATCTTATGCAGCTCTCTCTTTCTCCTCTAGTGAACTTGTCCTCTATCTCTCCTAATGCGCACTTGAGAGTGAGTGAGTGTGTGTATAAATGAGGGAGGGCGCCTCCCTAGTTATACACATCATGTGACTGACCTAAAACATAACTGGGCCGACCTCTTAACCTGGCAGGGCCGACTTCATCTAGGGAGACTCAAAAATACATTTTCCTTTATTTATTCCGGGGACTATTGCCCTGACTTACAACAAAGGTTTTACCTAAATGACCAATCATAATAATGACATCTCGACCGGAGGAAAAACATCTTCGACCAGGGTACAACAAAATACAATAATATACAACAAAATATCTTCCGAAGTTACATTTACAATAACACTCCCTCTTAACTAGGAAGGTATTCTCTCCCCACAGTCATCAACACTTTTGGTCAAGTCATCATTGTTGTTGCTGTTGTAGTCTTCATCTCGTCGATCATTGATTAGTGACGTTTGTCGGATCTATCCATCATAGGAAGTTTCTACAGAGCCAACCCTGTTTCATGTTGGATGTAGGCCTATCCCTCATCTAGGTCTTCATCATATCCACGAGCAAGCCATCGCGTAGGTATATCCCAAGACCATACATTACATTTCTACTGCAATCACTTGCGTCTCCTACCGTCGTCTTATCACATCCAAATAATCTCATCATCGCACACAGAGAGCAGCTTAGATGCACACACCTCTTGTCCAACAGACCACCTACGTTCTACCAGCATAGGAGCACGCCAGGACGCATTACGTCCCAAGGACTACCTGCATTTACCACTATGCGAGAATCGCCTAGGCTCACACCAAGTGCATTACGTCTCTCCACGGTAAGCCCGCGTTCTACTAGCATAGGAGCATGCCAGGACACATTATGTCCCAAGGACTACCTGCGTCTACCACTATGCGAGGATTGCCTAGGCGCACACCAAGTGTCTTCGTGACTGGTGTACATCTCATCATCTCCAACATGGGAGCACACCAAGACGCATTACGTCCCAAGGACTACTTGCGTCTACCACCATGCGAGAACCATCTCCAGCATGGGAGCACGCCGTCTACCATCATGCGATATCTCACTCTAGTGCATCTGTGTCTTTTGATCTCTCATCATCTCCAGCATGGGAGCACGCCAGGACGCATTACGTCCCAAGGACTACCTGTGTCTATCACCATGTGAGAACTCGTCACTCCCTCTTTCTAGGGACCTCGATCTGGATGACACCAAGTCTCTCTTCGAAGTAATCGAACTTCACTCTAGCTAACGTCTTGGTCAACACATCGACTATCTGCTCGTCTGTCGCCACGTACTATAGCTTCACTGCTCCTCTCTGCACTATATCCCGAATATAGTGATATTTGATCTCAATATGCTTCGACTTGTCATGGAACACCGGGTTCTCCAACAACTTCACGCGGCTCTGCTTGTCGTAAAAGATACAAGTCACCTCTAACTTGAGATCAAACTAATCAGACAGTAGCTTCCGAAGCCATTCCGCCTTACAATTGGCCGAATAGGCTGCAACATACTTTGCTTCGGCTGTACTCAGTGCCACGCATGACTACTTCCTGCTAAACTGGGAGATCATACCAGATCCCAAACTGAAGTATCATCCTGAAGTGCTCTTTCTATCAGTGATGTTGCCTGCCCAATCCGAATCAACATAACCGTGCAGGTTAATCCTTTGATTTGCTTCATACTTGAGCCCATAGTTAACTATACCCTTCAGGTACGTCAATACATGCTTTGCAGTAATTAGGTGAACATGTCTTGGATCCATCAAGAACTGGCTAAGGGTGTTCACAGCAAAGCATACGTCTGGTCTTGTGTTCGTCAGCTACATCAACGAACCAATCATTTGACGATACATCGTGGCATCACCTGACTCCGATGAAGCATCACACAGTAGTTTCAAGTTCGATGCCATAAGTGTGGCCATCGCCTTGCAGTCCAACATTCCGAATCCCTTCAAAATATCCACGACATACTTTCTTTGACCAAGGAAGATCCTATCCGTTCTCTGCCACACCTCCATGCCTAAGAAATAATGCATCATCCCTAGGTCTTTCATCTCGAACTTAGCGACAATCCTCCTCTTTGCATTTGTAATGAGTTCATTCTCACCTGTAAGAAACAAGTCATTGACATATAGCAGGAGGATCACCGGCCTTCCACCTTCAACCTTGAATTAAAGGTTGGAATCTGCTTTACTCTTGGTAAATCCTAAGCTCATCAGGAAGCTGTCCATCCTGCCGTACCATGTCCTGAGTACCTGCTTCAATCTATACAAGGCTTTCTTTAACTTGCACACATGAGTCTTCCTATCATGTGTCTCAAATCCTAGTCGCTGCTCCATGTACACTTGCTCTTCAGCTACACCAATCAAGAATGTTGTCTTGATGTTCATCTGGTGTACCTTCCATTTCATTACTACAGCCAATGCAAGTATGGATTTGATGGAAGTGTATCTTGCTACGGGTGCAAATGTCCTTTCGTAGTCTATGCCTTCTTTCTGGGAGAAGCCACATGCCACGAACCTTGCCTTGTGTTTTTCAATGCTACCATGTGCAACACGCTTGACCTTGTAGATCCACTTCAAAGTTACAACAGATTTCCCCTTTGGTCTCAAAACTATCTCCCATACATCATTCTTCATAATTGACTGGTACTCCTCGAACATGGCATCCTTCCATTCTTTCTTTTCAGTTGCTTCTTCATAGTTGGAAGGTTCTTTATCAATGATGTCACATAGCAGGGCCACATAACTATTTTATGGTCTAGGTCTCTTACTTTCTCTATGCATCCTCTCTGGAGTACCATACCTCTCTACAACTTGTATTAGTTCTCGTGCCCATGCTGGTCTTCTTTTGTGGTAGTTCTTCTCACGAAGTGTTTCTACAGGTTCTTGTGGTTTCACCATGTCGTGGTCTTCATGGTCTTCTGGAGTTGCTTCTTCCATTTCTGTATCTCGAACTCTGGTTGCTTCAGGTTCTTCAATTTCTTCAGTAGGTAGTTTTCTTGACTTGGTGTATGTTGATCCTTCGTCAAATGTTACGTCTCTGCTGATGTCGATTTTCTTAAATCCTGGGAAGTATATTCGGTAGGCCGTTGAAGTGTCGTTGTATCCTATGAATATTCCCTTTCTTCCTGAAGGATCTAGCTTGGTCCTCTTTTCCTTTGGGATGTGTATGTACATTGGGCAACCAAATATCTTGAGATGGTTGGCTTTTGGTTTCTCACCTGAGAAAGCTTCTTCGAGAGTCTTGTTGTCTAATACTCGGTGAGGTGTACGGTTTTATACATACACAGTTGTTCTTGCTACTTCTGCCCATAGGTGCATTTGAAGATCCTGGTCATGTAGCATAGCTTTTGTTGCTTCCATTATTGTTTTGTTCTTTCGTTCTGCAACGCCATTTTGTTGAGGATTGTAGGGAGTGCTCAACTCCCTCTTAATCCTAGATTCTCTACAAAGGTCCTTGAATTCTTTTGAGGTGAATTCTCCACCATTATCTGATCCTAGAGTCTTGATCTTCCTCTCAGTGTGATTTTCAACCAAGGCTTTGAATTCCTTGAACTTGTTGAATACCTCATTTTTACCTTTCAAGAAATATATCCAAGTTTTACGGGAGAAGTCATCTATGAAGGAAACATAGTATACATACCCGCTTAGTGACCTGGATGACATGGGCCCGCATACATTTGAGTGGACTATCTCCAGTATTCCTTTTGCTTTGCTTTCACTATTGGGAAACGCCTTCTTTACATTCTTTCCTTGCGCACATCCCTTGCAAACTCCTTCATGTTTTGTCTGGGTCTCTGGTAATCCTGAAACTGCTTTGCTTGCAATAGGTAGTGCCCTATAGTGCACATGTGCAAGCCTTCTATGCCATAGTTCACTTGGTTCTATAGAGTCATGAACCAATGCTTGTTCAGGTTGCCCCTTCAACTTGTACAAGCCTCCCTCTTGCTCTCCAATTACTATTGCATCATCTGTTGTCTTTCCTTTTTGGCCACATTAGGACTTAGCCATCAACAAATGCAACCCTTATTCCTTTTGCATCTAGTGCAGAGATGGAGAGAAGATTCTTCTTCAATCCCGGAACATATAAAACATCTTTCATCTTCAGGGATTTGCTGGAGTCTAGCTTGTAGGAAGCTTCTCCACTTTCTTTTATGGGGTATTGGTAGTCATCCCCAAGTTTCACCTTGTGAGGTGACTCATGCTTAGATAGATTGCCGAATGATTCTTTGTTTCTCGTCATGTGCTTGGATGCTCCACTATCTACAAACCAATCATTGCTTCCATGTGAGATGGTGCATGTGAGTGTTAATATTAAGACATATTCTTCATCACTTGAACAATCGACTCTTTCTTCTCTAAATCTTTTCTTTGCTAGTTCATCATCTCTAACGGTGTGAGCATGATGTCTTTTCTTGTAGGACTTCTTGTTGGAGGAGCCTTTGTTCCTGGGACAATCTTTGGAGTAGTGTCCCTTCTCATCACATGTGTAGCATCTGATACTGGATAGATCTCTTCTGGGTTTCTTTTCTCTTTTGTGATGAGGGTCCTCCCTTCTGTTGTGATGAGGGTCCTCCTTGTTATGTTTTTTTCTGGTGTGGACTGTGAGAGCTTGATCTTCAGTTGCTCCCATCTTTTCTTCTCTTGTTATGAGCCTAGCTTCTTCTTGCGTGCATTCTTCCCAAATTATGTTGAAGGTAATTAGTTTCTTTCTGGCACATATTCCTTGAATGAATGAATCTCATGATCTTGGGAGACCATTCGTGGTCATAACAATATCTCCTTCTACCTTCTCTTCGACTGCTTCAAGTTGTTCCTTGAGTTGGGCAACCCTTATGAAGTATGATTGCATGCTTTCTGAGTTTTGTATCTTCACATTCTTGAGCTGGTTCCTTAATGTCATCTTTTGATTGATGTTCTTCCTTCAAATAATGTTGACAAAGCATCGAACATCTCCTTGGGTGTCTTCAAGGATGACACATGGGGGATGAGATGATCCTTAATAGAATCTACAATGATTCTCTTGGCCTTGACCAAGTTCTTCTTATGGATAGTCTTAGTTTCATCTCCCTTTGGAGCTGGAACCTCCCAACTAATATACTTGTCCAAATCATTTTCTTCAAGGATAAGGGAGTTCCTATACTTCCATGCTCGGAAGTTGTCAGCTCCCCCAAGCTTACCATCAATGTCACATTCCCACCCTTCAACCGGCGAGAGGATGCGACTAACAGCTAACTGTCTGGGCAAACTAAGCCCCATGAACATAAACATGAAATGCGATGAAATAAAAACATACGCAGATGCATAAATGTTTATCAAACAACGAAAGCAATTTCATTCATTCACAGCATTTTAACATGTTCATATTAAATCACAATCACATATACAGATGCAGAGGTAAAACAGATAAGAATACTTATCTTGAAATAAGTTTGTCCCGCAACTAGCTATGTCGCTGCAACGTTCCATCCAACCATAGGCCAGTGTTCTCATCAATCTCTCAGCAACATTGCCACCCCCGAGCTGGGCATGATTCCACAATGAGTAAGGGGAAACTAGCAGGCTCACACATAGCCAAGGATACACAACAATACATAGCCAAGCCAAGAGAGTTGGGTTTATCAAGCTATCAGGAGTTGGAAACGCTGGCTACTAAGCTAGTGGGCTCACTGAAGAGCTAAGCACACCTGCACCAGAGCTAGCCTGACTTCTAAGACATCCACACACACCCAACACAAGGAATCATCTCCTTCTCTGTTGCACAGTCCCTCAGGCCATGACTTCCCTTCCAGTGCTATTCAGGGGGTGTAGAGAAGAAAGTTGGCCCTCTAGCTCTGTCTGTGAGGCTCCAGCACATACTAGGTTTATCAAGCACACTCATGCTCCATTTCCACTCCCAAATAGTCCGAAGACCAACCATTGTGCACACACAGCAAAACAACAGATCCGGGATTGAAGGGAAAACACCACAGAACAAAACCATAACGATAATTGGGTAATACACAGCCCAAACTGAGCAATTCGACACTAGAGTCGTTCTTGGCCCTATCGTGGCCAAAATGACTCAACAACAATCCACAGCAACGCAAAATTCGTGGGGAAACCAACAGCGATCTCTCAGCTGCGTGAGGGGAAGAATACGGCCTATGTGAAGGTGGATTCACCTACATAGACCCACGACGTGAAGAGAAACTACACACACAAAATCGAGGAAGAAGAACCATCATGAATGCTTGTCTGCGTGAGGAAAACGAGTGCTTGCGTGAGTGTAGAATGACCTCCCTTGGTGGAGTATGTTTGTGGTTAAAGGACTGACAGTCCTGCCAACCACCCGACTGCCCATGCACACGTTCCCCCAAGGGTAATAACTACCCAACCAACTCCTGTAGAATTAAAACGGTTGGTGGATGAGACAAGGAAGGGTGAATAAGACAAAAAGGTTGGCTGATAGCTAGATGTTTCACCACGCGAGACTTGGTTATTCCCCAATGGCCCCCAAGGGTTAGACATCCCCCCCCTTAACCTTACGAAATCATGCCCTTTTCATTATTGTTGCATCAACATAGCTGGTTGTGGGTCTTTTAATTAATTTTGCAAATGTACATGGTGCCCAACATTATAACGTGCCTGGCTAGCACAAAATACCATAGGCGTCGCTGAAACATAATACGACAATCAATGGTGGGGCATTTTCCTATAGCTCCACACCATGATCCATTACAATATATACATCATATACATTTAATGCAAATGGGGTCAAAACCGGGGTGTTACAATCAAGCTGGGTGTGATGAGTCATTTTAAAATGAGAAACTCAAATGGAAATAACAGAGAATTAGATCTTACCAATTTGAGATGCCCAACCTGGTTCTGGAGCTGGTTGACCTAGGGTTCCACACAAAAACCCTAATTTTCCAAACTTGGAATCTTGGAATTCTATTTGGATAGAAAGATGCACTTCCTTGAGGCAAGTTGCTTAGTGAAGTCCTTTGCCCAATTTAGTGGAGGGAAACTCCAAAAATATGATGCCCTAGTTTCTCCTGGCACTAGTGTTTGGGTAAAAAATGAAACTTCTTCAAATTTGATTATGCTTCCTCCAAAAGATGCGCCCTCCTAGGGCGAGTTAGCCTAGCCCTCTTTTCTTAATGATCAATGGAGAGAAGACCTTGAACTAGGAAGCCCTAGTTTCCGCTGTTGCATAGTGCCTTCTTTCAGAGTGGCTCTGATACCATGTTAGATTTTCTACTTTAATTCAAATTGATTAGGATCTTTATCTAAAAGAATAACAAGCACAACAAGATACACAAGATGTAATATACCTAAATAGTATAATACTATTATTATTAATTAATTAACAATTAGGTTAATTAGTATTAATGTTCAACGATCACTTCTTTTGATGGTCCGACCATTCATAGGTTAGCTTCGATATATAATGTAAACCTATCAGATGGAATAAATTATCAATTCAATAATAAATAAATATATATTATCAATTATGATAATAATGTAAGGATGAACCCTTGCAAGTGGTATCAGAGCTTTGGCTCTCACTCACAGACTCCACGCTGCCAACTCTTCCATTACTCCACGCTCACCAACGCTTCGTTCATCTCTTCCATATCACTGATTCTGCACACACACCCACCCACTCTCCACGCTATTCCCCATCCTCACGTGGCACACTTCCTCCACTCCAGCCTGCATTGCTCTCCTTTACGCCTCTATACCTGTAATTCCCATTTCTTTCACGCCTCTATACTTATACTCAACACGCACTCCTCTCCACGTTTGTTTATGCTACCATTTTGAAACATTACTCTTGGACTCATCTCCCATTTCAATCGCCACTCATACGCATCATTTCCACACGCTACACTACAATTCCCCCCCACAACATTCTTCCCACCTCATTGTGTACTTTCTCCCATTTGCTCACACTATCACTTACCCTTTCTCTGTAATCCTCCCCCAGGCCAATGCTACCCCCATTTCAATTCACCATCTATCCCCACCCACACGCCAGTCTCCGCCCTTCATTCCTTCACGCTACCCAATCTCCCACGCTGCTTCCTAGCTGCCCATCTGCGACTCCGCGTCCACTGCCTTCCCACACGCTGCACCAGTCTCTGCCCTTCATTCCTCAACCTTCACGCCGCCTAATCTCCCACGCTGCTTCTCGACCACGCATCCGCGACTCCGTGTACACTGCCTGCCCACGCGCTGCCTACTTCTTCTCACTGCGTGTCCACTACCTGCCTCTTCTCACTTCTCCGGCATCTCACTGCTGCCCATTTTCTCTCATCCTTTCACACGCCAGACTTTCCTTCACGCTGCCACTACGACCTTACCTTCACGTTGCGCCAGACTGTTCTCTCGTCGTTCCCCTACACTCTGCTCTCATCCCGCACTCCCTTTCAACGCTGCGACTTCCCTGCGCCCACCCAATGTTCCCTTCACCCTGTGACATCCAAGTCCCGCCATCGCTCATCGTAGCCTCTCTCTCTCCAACTCCACATCTCCATATTAGGGTTTAAAACCCTACATTTCAACCATTTTTCAAAAAAAAAATTATAATATTTTTATATAATATTATAAAAAAGATATATATATATATATATATATATATATATAATTTTAAAAAAACTATAAATTAAAACAATATATATAGTTTATAAAATAATAATAATAATAATATTAATTAAGTAATTAATAATTATTATTATTCAAAAAATCTTGATTGAAGATTTTGGATTAAACAAAATGGTCTTCAATAAAGGAGTTTATGGGTTTTTCAAAAGAGATAAACCATTGCAAGAAGTTAGAAATGATTTGAAATAAAACCCACAGAGCTTGAAACGAAAATATCGGATATCGACGTAGCAGCGCCAGTTCTGCATGAAGATATAAAAGACTTAGTTGAAGAACTGAAAATGTTGGTAATACAACGGCCGTAAGAAGAATCTAACAAGCATGCAGACAAAGAAAAACCAGAAACACATTAGTCTTACCCCTCAAGTCAGTTGAAGGAGGAAGATGTTGCGGCATCTCACTTTTCATGCGAGGGAATGCAAGCTGCTATGGCACCTAAGATAGCAGAAGCGGTTCTGCCCCTAGAATATCCAAATAAGGAGTTAGAAATAGAATTTGCACCCATGATAGAAGAAGATGGACTCAAGGAAGAACCTATTGCGACTTCTGAGTGCTCAAGCCGAATAGAGCTAGCGTGTACATCAGCACTCATGTCAGAAGAAGGGATTCCTATCATAAAGGAACAAGCTTGGTCGACTCCCAAGTTCTCAGGTCAAGCAGAGCACTATAGCCCATATACAATCTGTTGTTCACTACAGCCCATATACTTCCTGCTTATTTAGCGAATTCTTAAACAAAATTATTTGTATGAATATGCTCCCCTATTAAGTTTGACACCTTTTAGGCAGAAATCAAATCTGCAATCCATGTACATATGGTTTTTGTCATCAAACCTTTGTATATAGAGTTGAAGAATTGGAAATAATTATCAATCATCTTCTTAATTTGTAATTTATAAATTTTTCATTACTTGCAAAAAAGCCTTCCATGCCAAAGATGTAGCCGAACCTTTAAAAGAAAAAAAGAAAAAAGAAAACGCTCTTTCTTGCTCTTTGCTATTTCATACCGTCTTTATTCTGCAGGTTGCAACAACTCCTGCCACAGAACAGAAGAAACAACCAGCAGGCATCATTCTCTGTGATATATACAATAAGCTGTGTTCGATGGCGACACCCACCAGCCCATCAATGGAAAAAAATCCTTCCTCTTCACAAGATGTTCTAGAAACAGTGACTATATCAACAAGCTCAACATCAATGACAACACCAACAAGAAATAGTCCTAAAAGGTTTCTTTTTCCTTTACACCTTCATAGTTGTTCAGAGCTTGTTTTCCTCACCAATAATCATGTTCATGTTCCTGTATTTGTTTCTTAATCAACAAAAAAGAACAATTTCATTGTTCCTTTCCTAGTTCCATCAAACAGTGGTTTGTGCAGCGCTCTTCCCTTGTAGTTGATATTCTTTTCTATGTTTGAACCTGCCTGCTACAACAGGTTAAAACAAGTAGCAGTTGAACCGCCCACAATTATTCAAATATGTACAGAATCCATAGCCATGTCTTTGAAGGTGATATCTTGGTTGTGTATAGACCTGCCCAAAATCGTACACAAAGTTCTCATGTTAAAGCAAAGATCCTTCACGCAGATATATTCGACAGAAATAGATCACGGGATAGGGTCACGGTCATGTGAAGCAGAGACCATGCAGATGGAACAGATCACGCGCACAGGATAGGGCCACGGTCATGCGAAGCAAAACAGTCACACACAGGAAGAAAATCATGCAGACAGTCACGGTGGAGGATGCTGAAGGATCACGCAGAAGCAGTCACCGTGGCGGATGTAGAAGGATCACACAGAATCAGTCACCGTGGAGGAACACGTAGACACTAAGCCACACGAGTGATGGAGTCAACAGCAGTTGAGAGCCAAGGTAAGAGATGGATACGAAGTATATATCTTGAATGATACCCCTTTTCTTTATATATAGGTTAGACTGTTTAAATAACACAACGTGAGTCAAACTCTTAGGTTTGCTTAGGAACAAGATAAAATGAAGTGGTCCAAAAATAAAATAAAAAATAAATGGTTCAAGGATTATAAAATAAAACCATAAGGTGAAATGGTGTAACAATAAGAAAATGGTCAAAAGATAAAATAATAAAAGGTCCAATAAAACCATAAAGTAAAGGAAATGGTCAAAAGTTTTTTTTAATAATAAAAACCATAAAGTAAATGGTCCAACCTAAGAATAAAATAACTTAGGTTAGTGTACCAACAATAATAACAAAGGTACACACACAAAAGAGTGCTAGGATTAAACAACCAAAATACCCACAATATCAAGTTGGACCAACATTTACTTTTTACCTATAGGACCAACAAGACCAAGGACTTTAATCTTTTCTCTCTCTCAAGGTACAATGTTTTATATATATTTTATCATCACTTTATAAGGAGAAGATCCAAACCGGATGGTACGATCTTTTGGTCCTCAATACTGCTGCTAAGGGTTAGGTGCTAGGGACATCATCAAGGGGTGGCCAGTACCTTGAGAAGCAACCTAGCAATAATGATTAGGAGAGATGACATCATCATCTTCCATTCTTAAAGAATGGCTCTTAGCCCTAGGATGAGTTTCAGTCCCAGACTAAATCATGTTGATAAGCCCATGGACCCTGACCGGGCCCTCCATTCTACCAGAGAATGGTCCTCAGTACTAAGTTGAGTTCCAATCCCAGACTTAAAGTTGATTAACTGCTTGCAAGACCTACTTGGACATCGTGTCCTTGGTCCTAGACCAGAATATGTCTCTGCCTCTACCTACAAAATCTACTTGGACATCCTGTCCCTGGTCCTAGACCAGAATAACCTAGACGCACATAGGGGCCCTAGCCACATACTAGGGGCTTTGCCATCATGGAATCAACCTGCTTGGTCCCAGACCAACACCCCAAGAGACTACTGGGGGCCCTTGGGTACCTTATAGGGTCTTACTCTACCCTAGTTAAATGACTAAGGTACCATCCTCTCAGAGAATGGGTCTCACAACCGCACTAACTTTAACACTCCCTCTCAACAAGAGGGGCATTATCAGCACATCGTAAACATACCTCACTATTACATGGTGATAACTCATCTCGATGTGTTTCAACCTGTCATTAAATACACGGTTTCTTGAGAGCTTCAAATAGTTCTCCATCTCAGCACGAAGCATGATCTCATAGATCCTCTTGGAAGTTATAGCTGACTTCCTCTGATCGCTGAGAATCACTTTCCACATATCATCTTTCCAAACCTGTTGTTTGACTGACTCCCCATAATGAGAGTAAACTAAATCGGTGGCAAGGCTCTCATTGGAGCAAGCTTGAAGATTTTCAATAGTCTTCTTAAAGAGATAAAATGAAGTTAGCTTGGCCTTCTTACTCTGCTTCTCTAAGCGAGAAGTCTTATAGGCTTCCTGTTGATTTTTCTGAGCAACATCGAGAGCCATTCTCTTAGGAGAATGGAGACACCTGGTTCGGAACCAGGGTGTGGACCTAGTCCAGCACTAGGGGGACTCAACCTAGAGTTGAGTGACCATTCTATTGAATGGTGACATTTGGTCCGGGACCAAGATGTGGACCCAGTCCAGCACTTTGGGGGACTCAACCTAGAGTTGAGTGATCATTCTGTTGAATGATGATATCTGGTCCAAGACCACGATATGGACCCAGTCTAGCATTGGGGGGGACTCAACATTGTGTTGAGTGACCATTCTGTTGAATGGTAGACATCTGGCTCGGGAGCACGAGGTGGACCAGTCTAGTACTGGTAGACTCGGCTTAGTTTTGAGTAGCCATTCCTTTGAATGGAGGCACTTGATCAGTTACCAGGACTCAACCCGAGTCTGAGGGCCATTCTCTAGGAGAATGGAGGCGCTTGTTCTATTACCAAGTATTTGACCTAGTTTCAAATTATGCAGCCTATGGATGAGGCACCTGGTCTGTTACCAAGAAGGCACTATAAGCCCTAGACTGGGTCTAGGCATGTGTGACACCCTGACCCTTGATCAGTGGGCTTTGCGATCTTCTCCAAGGCTTAGCTACCCTTGGTTAAGACACCTTAGTACCCGATCTTGGTGTCATACAGAGTGTGAGATAAAAGCATTAGTAATTCTCTCTGTTTATGATGATGTACTTTGAGTGGTGATAGAATACCACCTTGACCATAGGGGCACTTGATTCTATAGGTAAAAGCCAAAAATACATAAGGACATCTGGACCATCGGTAAAAGTCAAAAATACATAAGGAGTTTTGGACCACCAGTAAAAGTCAAAATAACATAAGGATTTTTTGGACCACAGGTAAAAGGACTTTTGGACCACAATAAGGCTAAAGGCAAAAGTCAAAATTAGAAAAGAATAAAATAATAATATTTTGTTCTTTCAAATTTTGGTCCACTTACAGGTGACTCAAAGGATATAAAAGAAGAACAATCCACTTCATTATCACACACACTTGGCTTCCACAGGTACAACTGCTCCATAGAAGAAGATTTTACTGGTTCGAGAAGAAGAGGAAGTTTTGTGTATGCCCTAGCATGGATGAGTCTAGTTAGGGCATCCCCATTTGTCTTTGGATCTAAACCCTAAGCTAGGGTTTCATCAACAATAAGGCAACAATAGTTCTCTCTCTATTTTCATGTGTTAGGGTTTCACCCTGACCCTCCTCACCTTCATGAAGTTGTCACGGGCAGCTTCAGTCTCTCTCGGGAAGGTTCTTTTGCTCCTCCAGACAGCTCCTCTACCTCCGGGCAGCTTCCTTTCTCCACGGGGCTGCCATCTTCAGATCTGGGCAGCCCTCCTACCTCACGGGCTACCCTCATTCTCTCCCGCACAGACCCTCCTCACCCTCGGGCCACCTACAGAGATCCTGAGAGGGGTATAAGGCTATGGCAGACCCTCGAGCTGCCACTACAAACCCTCGGGCTACCACTGCAGACCCTTGGGCTGCTGTAGCAGACCCTCGGGTCACCAACAGACAACCTGTAAGCGTTGTTGTGTACACAGCAAGCCCTCTAGGCAGCTCCTAGGCCTCCGGGCACAGAGCAGAGGCCACGGGAAGGCCTCCGGGCATAGAGTTGAGGCCACGAGCAGCCCTCTAGGCACTTGCAGGCCCTTCGGGCAGTGTTGCAGCAGACTGGGTCAGCGCGAGCAATCCTAGTAGAAAGATTGGGCAGGAGCAGAGGCTTGGTAGCAGGTGAAAGCAAAGGTCCAGGTAGGTGAAAGCAAAGGGTTCGGGCAGGTGAAATAGAAAACCAGGCAGACCTAATAGGAATCTGGGCAGACAGGTAGCCAGTTGATCTTTTTTGTCAGACACAGGAAATTAGGGCATCAAGCCCTAATTTGTATTTTTGTAAAAGTTATCTTTTTGGAAACTTTTCATGGTTCAAATCCATTAGGGTTTGACAATTTGTCCTTGAAGAATTATTGACAAATATTTATCTCAGAATTATGAGATTGAAGAAAACTCATTCATCTCATTTACGAGATGAGTTACTAATTCTTTTGGGGGTTTTGTCCTTTAAATGTTTCCCCATTGAAAAATATGGTGTTCGTGTGTTCATGTTGTTTTTACTGCACTTGTCATTTGTTATCAGTTCGTCTGCAAATTTTTTACGTATTCATGCTAATGCTAAAATTCAACATGGTATCAGGCTTTAGCATGTGAAGACACAGTAAAGGGACATTGTTGTTGTCTTCCTAGACCTTGGGATAAGTTTTGCAGACTTAACATTTGACTAAGTGGCAGAGATGGCCATCGGCATCTTCAGACCGGAAGAAGCTACAAGGTTTAGCTAACTACAACTCCTGGAAGGCTAGGTTGGCAGCTATTCTAGAAGAAAATGACTTGGATGACATTGTGTTTAATGTCAGTGAAGTGCCAACATCTAATGCTGGCAGACTTGCTTAGAAAAAGAAGCAGGCTAAGGCTAGAAGGATCATTTATGATTCTGTCAAAGAAACAGTGATGCCCAACATCATAGCTCTAAAGACTTCCAAAGAATGCTTTGACACCTTGGCCAACTTGTATGAGAAAAAGGCTCCTAGTCAGAAAAGAGTCTTAAAGAAGAGGCTACGAACTTTGAAGCTGAACAAGGATGAAGGAGTTGGTTCCTTCTTCACGAAGATTGTACAAGTAAGAGATCAACTTATTGCTATTGGTATTGCTATTGATGATGATGACCTTGTGCAAACTGTGGTTGATGGTCTCCCAAGCTCTTGGGAAACCTTAATGGCACTTGTTAGTGGACGAGAGAATCAGCCAACATTCGAAAGACTTTGGCATGATTGCATAGAAGAAGAGGGAAGGACTTCAGGAAAGGTAACCAAGGAAGGTGACCTTGCACTTGCAACAAAGACAAAGAAGTTCAAGAATCCCTCCCCTCAGCAAAAGAAGGCAAAGGAACCTCAAGGTAAGTTCTCTGATATGTCAAAAGTGGAATGCTATAATTGCCACAAGTTTGGACATTTTTCCAAGGATTGCAGGAAAACCAAGAAGAGAACCACAATGAGGTTTCATGCCTCTGCTGCAGAAGCAGAAGAAGAAGAAGAAGAAGAAGAAGAAGAACCGAAGAAGAAGAAGAAAACCAAGGCTAACAAAGAAGAAGAACCTAGAAGAGAGTACTACCTGATTTCTTCCCTCTCTGGTTCTATCACAGACTGTGCCACCTCTTGGTTGGTGGATAGTGGTGCCTCCAGGCAGATGACAGGTAACCGTGAAGCTCTCACCAGTTACAGAAAGAAGAAGTTCACCACACAGGTGGAACTTGGAGCTGACTCCACTTACAAGATTGAAGGAGTTAGCTCAACTTCACTTCAACTTCACTCAGGTACGGTTCTTCATATTGATGATGTCTTATATGTCCCTGGTTTGAAGAAGAATCTTCTATCTGTTGCTAGCTTAGAGGACAAGGGCTACAGAGTCCTCTTCATGGACAAGAAAGTCCTTCTATGGGCAAAGGGTGAAGATCTAAGCTCAACAGTACAGATTGGGGTACTAGAGGGAGGCCTTTACAGGGCTTCCAAGGATTCCACTCTTGCAGTTGATCCATGTGAGCTGTGGCATAGAAGGTTTTGACACCTTCACTACACAGCTCTTCCAGGCTTACAAAAGATAGTCAACAGAGATGTGATCTTCCATGAGGAAGTTCGTCCACTTGAGTTTCCAGTTTCAAAAATTCAGAGGGAGGAAATGGAATTTGAGGATCAAATTTCAGAGGACACTGAAAGTCCACGAGAAGAACTACTTGAAGTTTCTCCTTCCAAAAGGAGACCAGTTTTGTACCGAGAAATGATACAAGAAGGCGAGAAGCATAAAGCTCCTCCCGGGACTTTAAGAGAAAACATAAGACCACATAAGTACTCCGGTCTTATGAGTCATCTTATTAATGCAGAACCTTCAACAAGTAAACAGGTATGGGTTGATGCCATGATTGAAGAGGACAGTTCAATCATGAAGAATGATGTGTGGGAATTTGTTCTCAGACCAACAGGAAAGTCAGTAGTGACATCCAAATGGCTTTATAAATTCAAGCATGCTGCTGATGGCAGTGTGAAGTAGTGTAAAGCCAGAATCGTAGCTCGTGGTTTCACTCAGAAAGAAGTCATTGACTATGATGAGACTTTTGCTTTTGTTGCCAGGTACACTACTATTAGTACCATCATTTCTCTTGCTGCATGGAAGTTACAGACAACCTTCCTCAATGGCAAGATTGAGGAGGAAGCCTATATTGAACAACCTGAAGGCTTTGTGAAGAAAGCCTTGTATGGATTGAAACAGGCTCCGAGAGTCTGGTATGCGAGGATGGACGGATTTCTCTATAGCTTGGGGTTTTCCAAAAGTACAGCTGATTCTAACTTGTACTTTGAGGTTGTTCATAATCATGTCTTGATACTTGTTCTATTTATAGATGACTTGTTCCTTATAGATGATGAACAGTTGACAGAACAGTGCAAGAGGGAGATTACCTCTGAATTCAAGATGAAGGATCTCGGGTTGATGCATTATTTCCTTGGCTTAGAGGTCTGGCAAAAGCCAGGCGAGATCTTCCCGACATAAGGAACATATGCAGGATTGCAAGTCTATGGGCATACCCAGGACTACCAAATTGACAAAGTTGGGTGACTCAATTACCACTGACCAGTTCACAGAGTGTGGACTCTTCTCTGTACAGACAGCTTATTGGATCCTTGATGTGTCTTGTGCATACGAGACTATACATCTATTACACAAAGAATGCTCTGAGTCAATTCATGTCCAACACTTATGGGCTCAGGTATACTTCCAGCAGTGAAGTATTGTTATGTGGATATGCTAATTCAGATTGGGATGGCAGTGCAGTAAACCAGAAAAGTACCTCTGGCTACTGCTTCAGTATGAGATCTGCAGTGATCTCTTGGTCCAGCAGGAATCAGGATTCCATAGCTCGAAATACAGCTGAGGCAGAGTATAGTGCTGCAAGGGATCCCTGCAAGGAAGCAGGTTGGCTTAGAAAACTTATATCTGATCTATTCGAGGGAAAGCTTGACCCAACGATCATCCACTGCGATAATCGGAGTTGCTTAAAGCTTTTAGAGAACCCAGTGGTTCATGATAGATCGAACCACATTGAAATGAGGTATCATTTCATCAGAGACCTAGTGCAGAGAGGTGCTCTGAAGTTGCAGTACATTCGTACGCATGAACAGATCACATATATATCGACCAAGCCTCTGACAGCATCAAAGTTCGTATACTTTTGTGACAAGCTTGATTTTTCTGAGCAGCATCGAGAACCATTCTCTTAGGAGAATGGAGACGCCTGGTCTAGAACCAGGGTGCGAACCCAGTCCAACACTGGGGGGACTCAACCTAGAGTTGAGTGACCATTCTGTTTAATGGTGACATCTGGTTTGGGACCAGGATGTGGACCCAATCCAGCACTGAGGGGGACTCAACCTAGAGTTGAGTGATCATTCTGTTGAATGATGATATCTAGTCCGAGACCACGATATGGACCCAATCTAGCACAGGGGGGGACTCAACCTTGTCTTGAGTGACCATTATGTTGAATGGTAAACATCTGGTTTGGGACCACGATGCGGACCATTCTAGTATTGGTAGACTCAGCTTAGTTCTGAGTAGCCATTCCTTTGAATGGAGGCACCTGGTCAGTGACCAGGACTCAACTCGGGGCTGAAGGTGCTTGGTTTGTTACCAAGTATTTGGCCTAGTGTCATTTTATGCAGCCTATAGATGAGGCACTTGGTCTGCTACCAGGAAGGCACTATAAGCCCTAGATTGGGTCTAGGCATGTGTGACACTCTGACCCTTGTTTAGTGGGCTTTGCAATCTTCTCCAAGGCTTAGCTACCCTTGGTTGAGACACATTAGTACCCAATCTTGGTGTCACACAGAGTGTGAGATAAAAGCATTAGTAATTCTCTCTGTTTATGATGATGTACTTTGAGTGGTGATAAAAGACCATGTTGACCACAGGGGCACTTGATTCTACAGGTAAAAGTCAAAAATACAAAAGGATTTCTGGACCACAGGTAAAAGGCAAAAATACATAAGGAGTTTTGGACCATAGGTAAAAGTGAAAAATACGTAAGGACTTTTTGAACCATAGGTAAAAGGACTTTTGGACCACAGGAAGGCTAAAGGCAAAAGTCAAAATTAGAAAAGAATAAAATAATAATATTTTGTTCTTTCTAATTTCGGTCCACTTACAAGTGACTCAAAGGATATAAAAGAAGATCAATCCACTTCATTATCACACACACTTGGCTTGCATAGGTACAGCTGCTCCATAGAAGAAGATTTTACTGGTACAAGAAGAAGAGGAAGTTTTGTGTATGCCCTAGCATGGATGAGTCTAGCTAGGGCATCCACATTTGTCTTTGGATCTAAACCCTAAGCTAGGGTTTCATCAACATTAAGGCAACAACAGTTCTCTCTCTATTTTCATGTGTTAGGGTTTCACCCTAACCCTCCTCATCTTCATGTAGTTATCACGAGCAGCTTCAGTCTCTCTCGGGAAGGTTATCCTTTTCCTCCAAACAGCTCCTCTACCTCCGGGAAGCTTCCTTTCTCCACGAGGCAACCATCTTTAGATCTGGGCAGCCCTCATTCTCTCTCGGACATACCCTCCTCACCCTCGTGTGCTTAAGACTCAACTTTTGAAAGTGCTTAATGTGACCTATAAATGGACCTCTTTGCTTGAGATTTATCAATTGGCTAAAGATGGTGTTTCTCTTAATATCACCATAATGTGTTATCAATTCATCTATAATTACACACCAAGAGACAATAGATCCATTTTTACAATCACAAATCCATTGGTACCACACAAATTGATTAGTTTTTAAATACACATATGCAATAGTTACCTTTTGTAAAGTTGGCGGTTGGTGACATAGATCAAAGAATTGCTCCATCTTTAATATCCGTGGTATGGGATCATTACCATCAAACTTCTTCATATTAATCTGGGGAATAAAGTAGCTCCTTGGTATCGGGTCGCACCCATGGTTGTGTGGATCATGCATTAATGAATGATTAGCTATCTAGGACTCAAGCCTCTTGCTCTCTGAGTATGATAGAATTTTATCCCAAGTTGACTAAGACTCCATCATCATGTTCTCCTTATCCTCTTCTCAAGGAGGCCACTTATATCCTTCAAAAGTTCCTCCCTCTTGTTTTCAAGGTTTTTTTGATATCATCTTTGATATCCCCTTTAAAAGTTTGGAATTCTTCCATAGTTATCATATTCAAGATGTCCACCTTTCTTAGAATTATTGAGTCAAAGTTGTGTTCTCTCTCTCTCTCTCTCTCTAAACCTAGACATACCATATTCCACCATCATCAAGCTCTTCTTATGCCATGGTCGAGCCTTTAGGAGGTTTGGCATGTGAAAAGATATTCCATCACCACTTGTCATGTGAGCCCATTAATATTTACTAGAGTTCTTCTCGATATATTTTTTATCTATGACACCTTTTGAATCACCATAAACAAATATTCCAACCTTTTGAATCACCATAAACACATATTCCAACCATAAATTATGCAAGTTTCAAGTGAGCATGTATTTTAAGAAAATTTATTTGGAGATTGTCCTATTGCCTAACTTTTCATCTAATGTACTCATTAATTTTTTCACCTCCAAGTCTAAAATTCCTTCCTGTAGTATCCTAATGTGTATTCTCTACAATGCCAAAGGATTGACCAAGGCTTACATTTCCTCTATCGTGTCCTTCTTTCAGAGTTTACTCTCCTCATAATCAATTTCCTCTCTATTAGTTATGTATAATCTTAAATAGAAGATAAAACAAAATCTTATGAAAATCAGGTGAACTATACATTTATATTTGCCTCTTGAACAAATCTCCTAGAGACTAGGGTTTGTGGTTCCTACTCATCATCTAACTCATCTTCATCCATTGATTTAGATTCTCCATCTTATAATCTATTTTCTTTGTTTCTCATTTGCTTGGCTCATCATCGTGTTTCATAGTACTTTTAACCTCTATGAATATCACATCATGCCTATAAACAATCCTCCTTATTATTAGATTCCAAAGTTTGTATCATTTTACTCCATCTTTATAACCAATGAAGATACATTTCCCTGTTTTTTGGTCCATCTTGCTCCTTTTCTCTTTTGGAACATGCATAAAATCATCACAACCAAAAACTCTAAAATGTACAATAGAGGGTTTCTTTTCAATCCATGTCTCATGAGGAGTCTTATTAACTAGTGCTAATGTAGGTGATCGATTGATCAGATATCATGCAGTATCTATTACCTCTTCCCATAATTTATGTTATATGTATACACCCCTAAGCATACTCCTTGCCTTTTCCATTAGTATCTTATTCATTTTTTTTTCAAATCCATTCTATTGAAGTGTGTATGGAGTTGTGTTTTTCATGTTATTATGCACTATTTACAAAACTGCTCAAAATATTTCCCACAAATGTCTCCTCAATTTTCAATCCTCTACACTCTTATTTTCTTATATGGTTGGTTTTCTACAAGAGCTTTGAACTCTTTAAATTTTTTGGAAACCTCAGTTTTCTTCTTCAAGGAATACAACCATGTTTTCCTAAAAACCATCTATAAACGAGACATAGTATAGAGATCCTCCTAGATATGGAGTATATACAGGTCCAAACACATCATTGTGCATCAACTATAGGATCTTGTTTTCCCTTGTAACACATGATAGGAATTTCACCCAAATTTTTAACCATATACACAGTGTTCATAGAAATTGGAATCTAAAGAATAATTAGGGATTATTTCAACCATACCTTTATTTTACAAAGCATGAAGTCCATTCTCTCCAATATGTCTCATTCTCTAATGCCATAGCATTGTCTTCTCTACTAGAAGATTGGGAATTATATCAATTGTATTCTCATGAACAATGGTACAATTAAACCCATCACTAATGGTGCTTCCAAACAACTTGTACAAAGTTCCAATCCAAACTCCCCTCAACAACATCACTGCTTCTTTGACCATCTTGCATGAATCCCTTTCAAATATAGTATGCACACGTACATCACCCATTTAACTCATAATATCACGTTTCTAGAAACTTGGAATATATAGAACAATAGGAAGGATTCCAACCTATGCTCTTTAAGAAACAATTGGACCCTTTCAAGTCCTGTGATCTTAGTTATTGAGTCATCCCCAAGGAAGGCATCGACTCCATTATACTTTTCATATTCTCAAAACCATTCCCTATGGGCAGTCATATGAAAATATGCACATGAGTTGATCAACCATGCGTCATGATATAAATGTGTGCTTGTAGATACCAAGTATACATCCCATTCTTCTTTTGAGGAGCCATTTCATTCTATAAAAGGAGAATCATCATATCCCTTCCTTTTGCCAATATTGTTTAGCTACAATCTTTCTTATAATTTGCAGCTTTACCGCATTTCCAACATTTCCTTATAGTTTGTCTCTGATATTTAGATTTTCCCCTCAAAGACTAAATTTTATTATTTCTATCTAAAGGGAAACCTATAATAAATAAGGCATCCTTGATCTAGAAATCCATGGTTTTTCGCCTTGTGCCTTTCAATAAAAGGGATATAAGCACATTGCCAATCTCTAATGGCATCAAGGTGCTCTATCATAGGGTTATTGTCATTCCTCATTAGGAGGCACAACTTATTTTTAAGGACAATTTTGTTTACCAAGGACTTTTACTGATATCAACTCCCTAACTCACCCCACGGCTTCTTTGTACTCTCTTCTCGACATTCAATGAAATCAAACCTAAGATGCAAAAATCAATTGTATTTCTTGCCTTTCTCTCCAACTTCTCCCAAGTCCCAATCTTCTTTCATAATACTAGTAAGTTGTGTACTTGGATCCACAACACTCCATTGTTCTCTATCTACTATAAGATATTCCATCTTATCTTCCATAGCTCAAATATTTGACCATTAAATTTCTCAATCTCAATTCTGGAAATGCTAGCCATTTCCTTTCACACAAGAATCATGGTCATAGAGCTCCCACTAAAACTAGGTTTCCAATATAAACTCTCTCTTTCAAGAATGAGAATATCCTTAACACCAAAGGCAACTTCCTCCCTCTAATACCACTTGTAAGTTGTAAACCTATGCAAGCGAAACAATGCATACAGATTCTTACGCAAAAAAAGGGAAATAACAACAATGGCACACACACAATGCATAGAGATTTACCCTAGAAACCCTTAACCAAGAAAACCAACCTAATTTAGATGTACACCTCTATCTTCTACACCCATATTAACTTACAACCAAAACCTTGATCCATTAATCCATATTAGATTACAACCCTAATCCCTTATCCATTATTAAGTTATTATGGGTTGAAAAATCATTGGGAAAAAGCACAAAAATAGCCAAAAAAAATGACTAAAAATAGACCCAAAAAAGGAAATAGATTTATTTATATTTTCTATTGGTTGTCTCACATTTATAATAAGTTGTTGAATGGTGGGAATTCTAGTTGGATTGTATGCAGAATTGAATAGTCGAGGCACTACCCCAAACCCCAAACTTTGGCACAATCTACATGCAAAGAATATAACACAACTTCGACAATCTAACATAAGTTATCCATAGATTAGCTTTGAGGTTTAGCTCAATAGATTGGTGCCACTATTGCCAATACATTGTTGATAATCAAGTGTGTTGTGTAATTCCATATTTTGATTTCCACAAAGTGAAGCACACTAAGTCTATGCTAGGTATCCTTCTCAAAATGATGAAAAGTGCCCAAAAGTTTCTTGGAAATTCAATTCCAAGGGGTAAAAAAAGCTATCCATAGATCCTTCAACTTGTCAATTAATGTACCCCCAAAAGTCTATTGATGCCCCATTATGTACATTAATGAGGATGATATTTGAGGGTTAGCTCAATAGATTGGTGCCACTATAGCCGATACATTGTTGATAATCAAGTGTGTTGTGTAATTCCATAGTTTGATTCCCACGAAGTGAAGCACACTAAGTATACACTAGGTATCCTCCTCAGAATGATGAGAAGTTCCCAAAAGTTTCTTGGAATTTCATTTCCAGGGGGGGGGGGGATAATCTATCCATAGATCCCTCAACTTGGAAATTAATGTACCCCCAAAAGTCTATTGATGCCTTGTTATGTACATTAATGAGGATTAACTTAAATATAACATATCCCATCACAATGACAGTGAGTACATCCACATGTATGTCCATTAGACAACATTATAACATATTATATTACCAACAATAACCAATTATCTAATAATACACAAGATTTTCTCAAATGGAAGACGATTGCAATTTTTTTATGGAAACTACCTCGTTGAAATGCACTTATGATTGTTGCAAAACAAATAAGAGATATAATATGAGAACCACTTAGATATTTCCTTCATTATTAGGGTTATGCTTATGTGTTTCTTAGTGCATTGGGTATAGTCGTTGATGATTTGGTTCTAGAATATTTATATGGTTAATAGATTTTTTCCCAAATAATAACCAATCAATATTTTTTTCTTCCAAAGAAAATCTTGTAGGGAAACCTCGGTGTACTTCCCCACCTTTCATGGTTAGTACCTAATATAATCCCATTAGCACTAATTATGGTTTCTAACCTAAGCAGGACATTCAGTGAGGCATGCAACAAGGGACCCTATCCTAGGCGATCAACTTCAAGACCTCCTCCATGAACCTTGAAGCACTCAACCACTTGAACTATTACGCCAAGCTAACTGATAAGGATTGTATCTACAAAGTATAATTGAAATACATTCTTTGTTATGTCCAAAAAAATTATTCCTGGCATATGAAAACTATGAATGAGATGCTTTTCTTGTGTATCTACCTGTAATTATAAAGATCGCCTAGAAAATAATTTTCATCCAATAAAACTCTAGACTAGTTATAAATCCATGCCATATTTTCATAACTTGTAAGAGTATATAAGTCAATTTTGATTCCTTTTAATAACCATTTCTATGTAGCTTCAAAACTTTCCAAGAAAGAAAATCAAATCCCACTATAAAAATCTAGATCAATGTGGGTACTTAATATGCATATAATATGATCAATTGGCTCTGCAACCGTGATTGATAACAATATAACTCATGCCAAAATTTGTGCACGAGGGTTGGCTACTTTGGATGAACTAATGTGAATGGGTGTAAGCCTCAACCTCCTCATCCTTTATGTTGGTGGCTTCCTTTGACCTTGCTAACAAATTTGTCCACGTCCTTTCAACTATGCTAAGAAAGAAGTATTGATAAATGCGTCAAAGGTATTTCCCAACAAACCTGCCAACAATCAATTGGGATGGGGTTGATCACCTCTAAATGAAATCATAAGAATCAAATTATATGGTATTTATCTTGTGTAGATCCAATAAATAATCATTGTTATTTATCTTTTGTAGATCTGAGAAATAATCGCATGAAAAAATAAAGGTTTTTTTCAATGGAGATCATTTTGAAAATATTCTTATTGGCCATCGATGCATGGATGTGATTATATATCTTGAGAATTTGACTAAAGCTCCTAATAATATATTAGTCATTATATTAACAATTGTGAGATCAACAATAATTATTACTTATCTATGGCAAAAGTGAAAGTGACTTTGTTGCTTGATAAATTTGCCAAGTACACATACATGTAATTGCAGTTATTGTCGCACTTTACCTTGTATGTACCAAACTAAAGAAAATATGAATGTGTCATCTTGGGATCCCTAATTTTTATATGATTGTTGAAAAACAATGTCAAAATAGAGGGGAAGGATGGAAGAAGAGTTATTTGTAATTCTCATAATGTTGTGTTTGGATTGTTTGAAACTCAATGTTTCAAGCTACATGTTGGGCTCATCATCAAGAGGAAAGAACTAGCATATATATGGAAAATTTATAGGGGATTTATTGAGGATATTATAAACTCTATGGAAACCTTAATACCATCCCAAAACAAAAGGAAGTAGCATTCATTACAAAAGACAAGGGTGACAAGGTATGAGAGCATATTTTAAAGAGGTCGAAGCAATGCCATCCTTCAAGAAATCTAACACCAAAGGATGAGTTATCAAGAGAAATGTCAAATCTCTAAAGTTTGAGGAGCAAGATCCATTATTATTTATGAAAGAGGAAAGAACATTCCAAATTGTCAATGACTTGGAGGACTTTCAGAGTGAACATGGTAAGAGTTTTGGAGTGTTATCCCAAGAATAATTAATTGGTGACAAAGAAGTAGTAACTCAGAGGAAGGAACACTCTTCTAAATATGGATTTTTGGAGAATATATGAAAACAAAAGTGCATGAGGTCCATAAAAGAAAAGGTTAAGCCAATCCTTGGTGAGGGTGTTGATGTGGAAGAAATTTCAGTGTTAATAGAAAAATAAATTATAACGAGGTTTATGGGGGAAGCAAGTAATGGAAGGGTCCTTATGTTCATGGATGGAGAAACCATGGTATGGAACCCCAGGGACATACATATTGATGTTTCATCTTCTCAACTATCTATGGCTTTCCTTCAAGTTTCATTATAAAGGGTAGATGTAGAGAAAATTCTAGCAAAAAAGTATTATGGGACTTACATATTACATGAAAAGAGACGGAGGTTAAGTTTTGTTATACCGAAGGAAATAATATATGTACAACAAGTTTGGCTGAAAATTCCAGGTCTATTAATGAAACAGTGGAATAACTATACTCTTCGGGCACTAAAGGGAGAACGAGTCAAGTTTATATATCTAGAGGCAAACTTTATGATGCAGGATAATACTCGGCCTCAATCAATCCACATCAACCAAAAACATTTATATTATGGGCAGGTAGAATGTAATATGAATAAGGTAGTTCTATGGTTATAGATCCATTGAATTAGAACCTTGATGTTAGTCCATGTTGTAACTCCATGCTGCAACTTCCCATTGTAACTCTCTATTGATACTCATATGCTATATTGCAACTTCACACTGCTACTCCTATACTGCTATTCCATGCGTCACATGAATATTTCATGCCAAGTGGCAGATACCCGTGAAGGAAGGGGAAACGAGTTTGACAACGACCAAGTAGTTGGACCACCATGACTGTTCAACTTCCAGTAGAGGAGGAAAACAAATTGATAGGAAGGCACTAATAAAATGAAGAATGAAATATCTGAAAAGGGTTGAATTCAATCAGTTGGGATCACTAACAAAGGAAGAGGTCATCTAGAAGAGAGGGAGAGGCATCACTTGACAAGAAATGCGAGGAAGGGATCTCCAGTGATGGTGTAGACTCGACACGTTGAGAAACGCAAATAACATGCAGTTTGTTGGTTGAATTGACGACATAACCCATATGATGAGGGAGGAGGTTGCAATTCCACTTGGCCAAAGACAACGTACAAATTGAGAAGACAACCATAAATGGGTTCCATTGTAAATTAGAGGAGACCGATACCCTCTGAAATGTTTATCTCGGAGTTGTTCTAAAATTAATGAAAAGAAGGAAAGGGTAAATGAATGAATGAAATATTTTAACGTCCGCGAGGCTAAGATTAGCCTATGGGACAAACCAACTCGCACGTTGTTTTTTGCAATTCAATCCTTTGTCTGTTCAACTTGATGATGAGCGTCCCCAATTTTTCCACGGTCCCTTCATTAAATAAATCATCCCAAGATTTATCTGCCAAGACATTTGCGTACCTGTCCCTATTTTCCTTAAAGGATTCACACTCTAAAATGAAGTGTTTTTCTGTCTCCACCTTACCAGCGGTGCAAAAAATACACACTCTTTCTGCCCAAGCTTCTTTTGGCCTTTTCCAGCGCCCGGTCTCACAACGGAGTTGATGGGAATTAGTTCTTAATTGAGCAATGAGAATTTTGGCTTTCCAAGGTATATTGGCTCCTATGTGCGCCTTTTGATGCTAATCATAGGTGGGGTTAAACTCTTCAATATAATACTTTCTCTTTCTCCCTAGCTCTTTATCCCAAGTTCTCCTGTGGAACTTATTGATAACAAAAGCCTTTATTTCTTTACTATTCATAGGGCACGTGCTTAAGCACATATCCCACTTGCTAAGCCATTTAATATTTTGCCTCATCCAAGTCTTCTTTCTTTTGCACAATATGTCATTGAAGACAACCTTAGGCCATCTACCTTCTTCCATTTGCTCAACTCTTTTTAGATATCTTATGAGTCTCACCATAGCGATTGCTTCAATAGAAGTCACCCCCATTTCACTTAGCATGATTTCGTATGGCACTGAAATCTTAATTTTGAACTTGCTCGTGATCATGTGTTTTTGAATCTTTTCTATTTGCTTCCACTGTAAGTCAGAGGTACTGCTGGCCCAAACTTCACAACCATATAGAACAACCGGGATCACTAAGAGCCCAAAAAGGGTTTGCATAGTTTTCCAGTCCCATAACTCTGCCTCTCTGCACCTATTATGGAAAGCATAAAATGCTTTCCAACCTCCCAGAGTTCTTTTTTTCCTGCAGCCTTCCCAACTTAAAGTTTTGTTGAAGTCGATTCCGAGATACTTGTAGTCATCCACTACTTCAAGGGTATTGTCTTCGAAGTAGAACTTATGTTGTTTATGTTTTCTTTTGCTAGAGAAAACTACCGCTTTTGTCTTGCTAGTATTTACTTGCATTCCAACTGTTCTACAAAAGTGCTCAAGGGAAATCAATTGCTCTTGCAAGCCAAGAGCAGACTTAGCAATCAAAATAAGGTCATCTGCATACAAAAGAAGCCTTATCACATACTCGCCCATGAGGACGCCATCCCCGCCCTCTAAGTTTAACCACTCTTCAAGTTTGTCAATATACAAGCCAACAAGGGTAGGGGATAATGGGCACCCTTGCTTGACCCCAATATTGCTTCTGAAACTTTCGAAGATACCATCTGATGTTCTGATTTTGACTTTGACCTCCTCATATATCCTGTGAACAACTGCTCTAAGATGTATAGGAACCCCAAGTTCCTCCATTCTGTGCCATAGCTTACCCCTGGGAACCTTGTCAAAAGCTTTTTTGAAATCGACAAAGCAACAAAAGCCTTCCCCTTTTTTCTCCCACACTTTTTCAATGATGTGCCTTAAAGTAATAGTGTGGTCCACTGTGGAATGTTTAGGTCTAAAAACTTCTTGTCCTTTAGCACGCTTGTCCCTTTCTTCCGCCCCCCATTTGCTAATTCTATTTTCCAGCATGCTTCCAAATATCTTTGCAAACAAGGGGTTTATCATTATGGTCCTATAATTGGAGGGATCATTGACATCCCCGCTCTTGAAAAGAGGAATTGTGAGGTTAGTTGTCCAATTTGTAGGGAATCCTTGTTGAATGATGTTGTTGAAGATTCCTGTGATGTGAGGTGCAATAGTTTTTGAACCCCACTTTAGATATTCAGCTTGAAGTTCTACTAAATCTTTGGCTTTTGCAACACCCAACTTCTTAATACCCATCTCAATCTCTTGCACGGTGAAAAGCTTAGTAATTATTCTCATGATTACGTTAAATTATTCCACTCTATATTATTTGAAACTGTAGTTGATATTCTATAAATAACATAAGGATGTGTGGTACAATGTGCACTCTTGCATGCAAAGTATAGTCCTGTAGGTGTTAGGTTTGTTGCCGGGATATCCTCTACATCAAGGGGTATCAGAGTTGAGTCTCAACTTTGGTTTGAGAATACGGGAGAGTTACATAATGGAGTTTCAGCTCCAGATGAGAAGAATTACAAAGATATTAGAGATCTATTTAGTGTCGTGGAATTGGTTCCAAAATATTTATTCCTTGTAGAGATTGTGGTTGCACGAGACCTGAGAAAGGTGTTTCAGCAAGTGTGATTGTTGGAAGTGGAGCTCATGGGAGACAATACCAGTGAGGTAGGTCTGTAACTAGTAGTACAGATTTAAGATTGCAAGGCAAGTTGTATGGAGACAACCACAAAGAGGAACGACCCAATAAGGCATGAGGAACCAAAGGAAATTGGGGAATCAATGAGCCGTGTGAATTAAACACTTAAGAATTAGTGTCGGTGCAGAGGTTTTGTAGGAGGTAGAACGAGGTTTTGGTAATTTAGAGTTTTCAATAATTGTGCCACGAGGAGGAAACATCTCTGAAATTAATAGAGGTGATTGTTTGATAAATAGTGAGTGAATAAAAGTTTGCACAAGGAAAATAGTGCAGAGAAAGGATATTGCCTGTGTTGTGGCAATATGGGAGCAAAGAAAATAAATGCTAACCATCAAAAGAATGAGGGTCAAAAGGAAATAAGAATGATGCTTGAAATTGTGGAAGCTTTGGAAAATTCTTCTAAGAAGAAGAGATCTGTAGAAGACAAAAGTCTGAAGATTGCTTTATCCAAGCATTAAAAGAGCGATTGAATGTTCTTGAGGGTAAACAAAGCAAGAATCCTATGGAAAAGTCTTGGGGAGGATGAGAGAAGTAAAAAATGGAGAGGACACATCATGTGTCATTAATGAATAAAATAGATTTGCCTAGGAAACCTTGGAAGAAGGATGAGGATGAGAAGGACGAAGAAAACCCTAGTATCAGTATTGATAAAGATGACATAAACAGAAGTAAGGAACATGTGATCATATGTTGGCCTGAAGAAGACTACGACGAGAAATATGTACTAGAGGTGTTGAGTAAGATAAATAGAGAGGCATCAAAACTAGAAGTTCTTTGGAGAACTCAAGATTGCCTTGAATCTTGTGATGGCATTGTTGTTTTTGCAGGTGTGAAAGGAAACAATGGAGAGGATGACCTTGTAGGTCGTGAGGTTGTAGATGATACAAGTATTGAAGATGGAAATGTGAGAAATGAGAACTTAGATCTTTGAAGGTATGAAGACACTAAGAAGATGTTGCAGAATATAACCTCACAGGTTATACAGATTCAGATAACAAAGAGAAGATAACTATCCAAGAATGCCCAAGTGAAGAAGTTGAGCTCAAATTTGTTGAAGTACAAGAAGAAATTCACAATGAATTTGCAGCATAATATAGGCAAGGTAATTTGTGTTGGATTATGAGTTCTGGAAATGATGTTGGAAAACAGCCTTAAATATCTTGTTGATGATTGAACAACATAAATTGTCCATGAGAAGGATGCATCAAATCATCAACAATAACTTGGAAAAGGAATTGTGATCAGATTCAATACCAGAGAATGTACTTAAGAGGCGATTGAAGAACCCCCATTACAGGAGAAATAGAAGGGCGCAACAATAGTTGGAGAACAAAGGACATGATGAAGAACATAGAATTTGTGACATTGGTACAATATGCAAAATAAGTTATGAAGATCAATGGTGGATATGTTGTCCAATCATGTTCATATTTGAGGATATTGTTGAAGGAAATATTTGCAAAATGATGATTGTTGATGAAGGTATGTCATGTGTTACAATATTTGGTTTGGTGATAATGTACAATGAGGGAAAGAGAAATTATGTCTATAGAGAATACTTGATCATTGAATGTGGATTGAGAACAATGAGTAAACATTTGCAGCATATTGTGAGATCATTGAGCTCACAAGGAAAATATCCTAGGTTGGAATGGGGTACCCAAGGAGATAAAAGGAAGAGGACTTGGAACAAAAAGAAAAGGAGATGGAACTGTTATGAGAGGACAGAGCATATGCACGAAAGATATGAGTGTAGTGGCATTGGGTTTGGTGGAAGGAATGCAACAACAACTTGCATTTTTGAGTGGATGATAATTCTTTTGATATGGAATCAACATGAATGAATTGTTAGTATGACAAGAAGGTGCAGATCTCAGATGATGGAGGAAAGCTTGAAGAAGAGTCAACCTAAGAAATAGAGAATTGCAGTAGCAGGGTTGGTTGTAGATGGTTGTAGCGTGCCATTGGAGAAGAGACTATTGTTTTCCTTAACATATTTGATGTTATGTTTGCAGGTGTAACAAAATCATGTGAGGGTACACATGGAAAGAGTGGATTCCGGTGACGCTCATGGTTGAGATGAGGCTAGAAATGATAATGAGAGGATTCATGTTATCTTAGCAGAAACATATAAGTGTGTTGAATTCCAGGGTAATGAATATTTCCAAGAAGAAAAATAGATTTGTTTCAAGTTGAAAATTCCAGAATTGTTGAAGGATTAGAACCAACGGATGAAGTGAGCCAATGAAGAGATATGACAACAAGACAAATTGATAATGGAAAGAGGAGGTATGTATGATTGCAACTGTATGACGAAGGTCGGATTGAGTGTGTTGTAACAAGAAGTTGCAACTTCCTTGTGTGTTGCAACTCATTAAATGCTACAAATCCTTTTGTATTGTGGTGAAAGGATTTTGTTGTGGGAACCTAAGAGCATCTCGGTGCTGCATCAAGGGTATCATAGAATGGTGTTGTGAATTGGACATATAAGAAGATGAAGGGAGGATACTTACGTTGGTGAATACCTTGAATTTTTCCACTAGGATGAAAGCTTATGTGAAAAGTGCGAACACCATGACATATATGAGTGTGTTGATGAACATGAAACAAGTGAAGGCTAGGAAGCATAGAGACAATTATGGAACAGAATTGGTGAATGTCTTATAAATTCCTAAGTTTTTGATTATGAGATTTGTGCATAATGGAAAATTGTGTGCAGGGAATGTATTGGAAGAAGATATGGATGAAGAATATCATCTTCACGAGAAATCTTGTGCTATTGTTGTGCAATTGAGATTTAAAACATCTGACCATCGAGTTCTTTTTAGTTATAAAATATATCCCTTAGGACCTCCATTAAAACATCCACTACCATTGGTCGCGAGGTTGTAGCAGAGGTTTTTTTAACCTTTTTTTGTCGATCTTGTAACACTAAAAGCCTCTGCTATGACCTCCGTTGCAGGTTCTTTTCCTTGTAGTGGTAACACCATCAATTACTCATTATGGAAGGAATTCCATAAGCCATGCTTGGTACAATACAATTAATCACACATCTCTCATACAATGCTATTTGTGTATATTTGTACTTTCTCACTAGTATACCTAAGGCACCTATGCCAACTACACCTTATTATTATATTATTTCCTCCAACTACCATCCGACATATTCCATGATCATGACCACATTCCATTAATGATTCCCCTTAGGTACATATTACATGATATATTCCCCTTCGGTACCTCATATTATCCTCCACTAGGGACATCACACTTTTACTTCTAATAAGGAGGTTGGATTTAATAAGCCACCAGTAGTATTATTGCACTTAACTTTGAGGCTTAAGTTCCTATTTTATATCGAAACTCCTTTTATATTTGGTTATGGGCTTCTTTGTTCTAAGGAATTATAGATTGGAAAGTAAATTGCTCTCTTTTGGTTTTGGGACTTGATGTACATCGCTTTAATAGGATCCTTTAAATCATATATATTATTTGGTAAGGATATATAGGGTAAGAGTGTTTTGACATACCTTTGACTTGAGTTTCTTAAACTTCATTGCATTCTCCTCAAGCTACCTCCACACTCTGTTATGATTCGTCTCCCTTCTTCAATAGATTCATTTTTGTGTGTCCCCCTCACAATATTTACTTACGATTCTTCTCGAATACTCGACCCTAACTTATCCCTTTTTGATATTGGAATTCCCAAACCCTAAATTCCTTGATTATGGGTAAAATCCACATCCAAATATACTAAAGAATTTTTTTAACCTAATTTTCCACGATTGACGTTGACAACTCTCTCATTGTTTAAATACATGCCCATATGTGTGCTAATTTTCCACCTAAGCTAGTACTACTTGGGATTATTTTATTATTATTCCCCCTCACTCTATTTTTGTATACTTAGGAACAATTCTCTAAGGTCTAACACCAACAATAGTTTGGATGCTTTCCTATTTACTTTCGATAATGCAATATCTATAAATTTTCCCAGTCTATTTAAGATAACCTCCAACATCGATTTGTTCTAGAGTTCAATTAACAAACCTTGTAACTTGATTTAGATTGATTATGTTGCCTTTACTTCCCTTATGGGATCAAAGCAAGGGGACCATATCTCCAGGATTAAAATTGAAGGTCCCCAAAACCATTTGATTTCTATAGTTTTCCCAACACATACTCTTAAATGGATTCCAAGGCAAGCCAACCTACTGAGGATATGGAACTATGGTATGTACCATAGTTACCTCACCTACACCATCTATCCAACTCTATAAATAGGATTAAAAAATAGTTCCATCCATGAATCTCCCTTGTTGTCTTGAACACACCTCTTTTTGCTTCTTATCACCTTTACCTCTAACCTCTCGTCCCTTCTTTCCACATCTCTATCTTGTAAGACACCATCCAATAACTCTTCAAGGTTCAGGGTACTAAAGCCCAAACCAATTTGGGCCCTTCTCATGGGCTATGCACTTGTTCTAGATTGGTTATAACATCAAGAGACTTGCAATATTTTGGATTCCAAACAACCCTCTTTTCCTTTACCTTTGAAGAATTAAATGAAAGTCAAGTACCATACCTAGGGATACCATGAATTATTATCGATCTCATATCCTCGACTTGATTGCTTGCATCTGGCTTCCTTATGCCTTGGGTGTCAATAACATTGTCCACCTCCTTCTTAACTTGTCCCCATACCTTGCTGCCTCCAAAATAATTTACCTATAATGCAACCTTTATTCTTGAATACTCCACCACATCTTTACTTAGATTTCCTAATGATTGGGAATGGTAAAAATCTTTAGCTTTGTCCCCTTTGTCACATAGAATTTGATAATGGATAGGGGTTAATGGAGGGGTTTTAGCCTTACCCTTATCCAACAACTCTCCTTGCACTAGATTTAAAACCTCGGTTGCCTTCCAATTGTTAATGAGCTCATCACTAGAACCAAAGATGATTTTGAGTAGTTCCTCTTCCTGTTCTCCTTAAAAGTTCACTAAATCCTCCTCCATGATTTCCCTCCAACCATATACTTGTTTTATTTTCTCTCTCTCTCTCTCTCACACACACTCACATTTCCAAAGAAATATAGTCTCTCACTCATCCATGTATTAGGTTTTCGAAGTGAGAACACTAGAGTCTTGCCAACCTTTATGGATTTCCTCCATCTTCCTTAGTTTTTTTTTGGATGGAGGAGGGTAATAACTACTTAACAAAATAGATATTGACAACCCCAAAGGACTCAATGATATTTGATGATGAAACGCTAAAGAAATTTTACATAATGTTATCTATTAATTCACCTATTCCTTGAGGCTAAATATATTTCTATTCCAAAGCAAGAAAAAAAAA
>LPNX010732168.1:584807-621458 GCA_001517045.1 Pseudotsuga menziesii | reverse complement strand
AAGTTTAATTTTATTATTTTATATTAAAATTTATATATTTAATTATAAATTTTTAATTTCTAGTAAACTAAGTTAAAAGATAAAATAAACAACCAAATTAATTTCAAAAAAAAAATAATAACCATTTAATATTATAATTAAAATTTCAAAACTCAACTCTAATTCAAGTAGGATAAAGGGGCTACAAAACTCAACTATTGTTTAGGATTCTAAATTAAAACAAAATAGTGGATAACTTCAGTAGGTCAGATCAATGGTCACAGAACTCCGTTATTATTTAAGGTGATAAAACAAGATGCATTACCATTATATATATCTTCCCACCTTTATTTATTTATTTTAAAATTGGTCAAAGTTCAATTTTTACATTAAAAGTACAGCATAAAAATATGGGGCGGGAGGTGGTAGGGTATAGTTCAATATTTACAAAAATCGAGTGGAATCAAAGTTCCAAGACGATTCGGAAAGTAATATGCACACGATAATTCTAGAGTATCTGCATGTCTTACAGGCTAATGTTTCATCCCCTTAAAAAAGCACCTTCGGTAACCAGCTCTTACTTCCCCTCTCCTTTTAGTCGAGCCCTCCGAACCTTCGTCGGATCTCGGAAACCTTACTTCTTTTAATATCTCAATTTCATCTTGATCCCTTGCCCTCAGAAGTGCAAGACCTTTAGCCCTATACCACTGAAGGAATCTTAGTAGCGAGGTACTACTATGGAACTCCCAACACGGGCAGGGATGGCTGACATGAAACTCTTCTATTTACCTTATACCTGAAAAACAGGAATTCCCGTACAGACCCCAAATAGGCCGTAGCAGATACATAAACACGTTTTGGTTAAGGCCTCTCTTATTGACCTTAATCCAGCAGTTCCATTTGATAAATATGATCTGGGCCTGTCCGAAGCATTCCAAAGACCTTATAGCCAATGTCAACTGTTGCTATAGGTTCTAACCATGAAGCCCCTTGACCCTTGAACCCGGTAAACGCATGAAGGGCTGGCCATCACCTTCGCTTAGACTAGACTTTAGCTTCGCACAACTTGCGTACTTTGATCTTAAAATCCACGTACGCACACAGTTTAACAACTTTCTATTTATCTAAGTCGAGAAGAAGAATGAGGATAAACCTTTCAGGACCCAATATGCATTATGCCTTCTGGGACCAATCCCCCCTTATGCTTTCAGTTTTTCCACACATTAAGCCTTCTTAATCCTTCCCCTCCTTTGCCCCTTAAATATATACCCTAAAAGAGCTATGCACCTTATTCATCCATACACATTGCCTTCAGGACTTAATACCCATAGCTCAATTTTTGGGGGTGGGCTTTATTTCGTATCTGATTCATTCGGAGAAATTGATCGAGGGAAATCTTACCACAACGCCGAACTTTCACCGAAGTTTTCGGAGTTAGTGTCGGAGTTTTATATAGAGGCAAATATTCAATATGCAAACGCCATTAACTTAGCTGAGCTCTAGTGAGGTAGTTTTCTCCTTAGTTTCCCATTAGCTAAAGCGAAGAGAGGGTCTAGTTTTTCCCATTATTCATTCCATTCTGTGTAATCCAACCTTACTTCTAATTAAGTGAAGCTAATACTGCTGAGCTCTAGCGCTTTCTTGTGGTGTCCTTCCTTTGAAAGATAAAGAACTTCTAACTCTAGCGAGCTTGCAAAGTCAAGTTGCCAAGTCCATACACTTGTGTGTGTTCCCTGTCGCTCCCAGCGAGTAAGCTAGGTTAATTTTCATTGTCTCCATTCTTATTCTCTGTTCAAAAAAGTAGTCAAACAATAGGATAGGAATCACTAAAACAACTAAGCTTATAAAAAAGAACCCACTAAGCGAACTAACACTAAGCCCGCTAACACTAAATACACTAGCTAATTTGAAGGAACTAACAAAGCTAAAAGACCACTAAGTGAATTAAGCTGCTAACCATGTCAACTAAGTGCACCCCTTCAAAATATATATCCTTTTAGAGTCCACTAAACAAACTTAGCTCACTTTGCTAACTAAGGCTAATAGCTAGACAAAAGAAAAGAAAGGAAAGGTCCGGAGGGCTTGTCCTTTTGAGGGCAAGGAACTGGCTAAAATCGCAGAGCTGCAGTTGAAAGTAATTAATGAAATAACTGGGCCCGACCTAAGACGTAGGAGTTCCTAGTGTGTTCGTTCGCCCGCCTACCCGAAGTACGGGGACAACAAGGTGTGGAGCCGCTCTTAAGATGTTTACCTATTACTTGGATTTAAGCATCGTAATTACGTATATTAAAGCAACTAACTAAACTAAGGGCTGTAATCAAGGGAAAAGAAGGTAAGGTTCAACGTGGTATGGGGCTACGTGTGAGGTAGTAAGGATATTTGGTATTTCTGATCTGTTCTTGATACCAGCATCTAAGGAAAGGGTTGATAGCGATACATCCTCACTGCTTCATTCAGGAAGTGTTCTAGGGTGTATAGCTCTTCCGGTGGAATGGGAAACATCAATAAGTAAGGGGGTCGATCGTATCATGCTCTGCTCTGCCATGCAATTCCCTCTGCTCGGGTTGATAGCAATACTGTGTCCCTAGCTTAAGCGCTTCATTCAGTAAGTGTTCTGGGGCATATCTATCTTAAGGTAGATAAGGTAGATGGGGAGTAACCACATCCATAAGTAAGAGGGGGTAGGTTGTTGTTTCATGCCAGCTATGCCATACTATTTCCTATGTTCAGGCCTATAGCCCGTACTTGTCTAAGCGCTTCATTAAGTTTGTGGTCTATAGCCAAATAGCAGGTCTAGTTCTGAAGGTGGATACGTGTTGGGGAATAAGGATGAAGGAGTGGTCATGCCTGCCATTAATGCTATGCCATTCTGCCCGGAGACTATAAGAGTTGATAGCAATATCTGCTAAGCGCTTAATTCCTCTGATATTGGGTAGTTTGTAAACACTTAAGTAAAGAAAGAGATAAGGGTAAGAAGTCAGTGAATGCAGTTCTATATAAAGGGCCCCTGGATAGATAGCCTCTACTCTAGCCACAGCGGTTGAGGTCGGGGAGAACCTGCATTCAATTGGCACAAAAACGTGCTTGTAGTGCTACTTTCATTCTGGCGCAGGGTGAGGATCACATAGGGAGGGCAATTGAAGTGGTTAGCAAACCAATATCTAAGAGAGCTAAGATGGATGGCTTAATGGATGGGCTACATGGGATCGCTTGCTTGCTGGATGGGATGGATGGGAAAGTACCATTAGCTTCTATTACGATGCTAGCTATACCAACCAACGCATCTCAAAACGACAAGGAGCAACAAGACCATTCATTACCTTTTTCTTTTATTAGGATTAGTCGCTTGTATAGGAAAGAAAGCAGGCCAACCACCCACTCGTGGAGACTACTCTTTTATGGTGAGAATGTTTAATGTGATGATCGATCGTACGTAGCTCCTGAACCACCTGGTTAAAAGTCTCCTATCGGCCCTTCAGGTTCCGCTCAACCTAAACCACTTCAATTCTTATTTATATATCTAGCAGCTTTATACATAGAAGAGATAGCTGGACTGAATGGATAGCTTTATACTTTATAGATGATAGAAGAGAAGGAGAGCTAGAATGGGATGACATCAAACTAAGCTAACTCAACTGACTTACTAAGCTACGAAAAGGAACAATAAAGCTATTACTATTTACTTACTACAATGAGGAATTGCCATTTTAGATTATCTTTATCAGATCCCGCGGAATAAACGATGCGTGAAAGGTTAGCTTATGATGAAGATGAGTAGTGTTTACAAACATATATGATAGAATTGATCCTACATGAGTACGTAACGATACTAGCTAATATGATATTATCCCTTATACAAGGAGTACTAACACAATTACAAGGAGGTATGACCATTACTTGACTATTAGGTTGGTGGCAAGTAGTGTAAGTAAATATGTGCTAAGCTTACCATAATTAAGGGTAATGAATAGTGAAACTAATTAGGGACGGAGTTGCTCGACCAAAGGGAGAGGGATATAAAAGGCAATGACTATAACTATGAACTATTATATGATACTGATAGGATACTCATGTTCTACTTAACCGAAGAGCTCTATCATTCGTATATGCTTTGATTTCACTTAGCTTTGGAATAAGGATTAGTAGTAAGACATATGTTATGTGGAAAGCTATTATATGACTAGAATTTTATCACCGGTAATTAAGCTTGGTTAACCATACCAATACAAGTACTGATTAATATGGAATCATATTGCATACTTATATGGGTAATACTAATGTTAACTTCTTCTTTTACTACCAATTCCTGTAATATAATTATATAATAGAATTATAACCATTACTCATAACTACACCTCGATATGTGTAATTAGTATTAACTAACTCCATAGCTATAGTTAATGGAAATAAAACACCTATTAGCAATCAAACAGGTCATGTAATAAGTTATACCATTCATCACTTCTCTACAAGTAACGCAATTCCCATAATATTCAGTGTAATTTCTATAGTGAGACCCAAGCCACTTGGTTCTCAATTGGTATGACTCAAGTGTGTGGTGCCCAAAACATTATAAGGTAGGGCACCTCCTAAATAACTACATAAGGTACAAGAAGCACCTTATAAGGATGGATTCCTCCATTATCAAAATATATGACCAGATTTTGAGAAACCCAAACTTTGTTTGTTAGCCCAATAGCCCTAGCAGGTGTCCCAACAAAGGTAATACAGACTTATTTGGGGTGAGGGAAAGCAAATACATACAGCAACAAGGGTAAAGCAAACGTGGAAGGGGATGATCCCAGTTCAGGGATGAACCTCTTCCATGCCGATATACACAGAATGATTGGTGCTTTGGATGTGCTAAAAGATGAAGATGAAGTGAATATGAGAAAAGGAAGTCAATCTCAGAAAGTGACATTTAGACCTACTCTATCAAAAGTGCATCCACAAGTCCCACATCGCTTGAGTCAAGACTCACCCAAGGCAACTATAAGGGAATATCCTTTAGGGACCCTAGGAAGATCTCCTCGAGCAAGCTCTACGCCATTTTTTCACAACTTAAACACCATAAAAGCAAACATTTCTATCATGGAGTTTATTATAACTTCAGCAACACATATAAATGCATTTATAAAGGAAGTACTTTTACCTTAAGGATCACCAAACCCACTCTCCTATGATCCAGACTCGTAAATTCACAACCTCATAAAAGCCAAAGGGGAATTGAAGCACCAATCCTACCTAAGCTAGTTGACTCCCAAAACTTCACATTTTCTCCTAGGGATATGCCATTAGACTAGGAACTCATGGAACAAACAGACCCCACACTATTCGTCGAAGTAGCTATGGGGGATAATACAATAAAGAGAGTTCTCATTGACAATGGCTCAAGCCTTAAATAATACCTTATGACACCATCGAGTCATTGGAATATAGTGATGATAACATGAGGTCTAAGCAGAGATTTGTAATCTCCACTAATACGCACAATACCTGTAGAGGCTACAACATGCATGAAACAACACTAGTAGGCACGATATTCATCCCCATCATAATAGGTCTGAAGACTGCGATGACCCTCTTTTATGTGATTGAGAAGGCCTTAGGCTATAACATGTTACTTGGAAGGCCTTGTATACATAGGGTGCATAAGATACCCTCCACATATATACAATTCATTCGAGTATACGTGCTACTTGCAAATCCAAACCCTTTCACCTTATGCTAGCTACCAATGAAGTCTAGGGGTGCTCACCAAGTGAACCACATACCTTCAATCATATAAACCCCACATATTACAGCCATGCCTGAGGTTGGGACAACACCCCCTCCAATATATGAGATAGGTTTTGCCTCGTACCCAACACCTCACACTATATGATTCGAGGTCGAAGAGACCAAAACCTAACAGGAGTTTCAAACCAATCTCAATAATCGTGTAATAAGTAGACCTCGTTTTCAACCTATTGAACTAATCCCCATCGAACTAATCCACCGATAGATGCGTAAGGGTGCGGCTGCCGAACTACTAAATTGAACCCTACCTCCCCCGATCGATCCTTAAGTATCACTTTCACTTTGGTCGGGTTTAACCCCGCTGCTACCCTCTTGCATTGAGTGCCTTTTTTTATTGATTCACTCACTAAAACCAGACGATCACGATCTTGGGTTGATGGGTGGCCTTTGCTCGGCGTGGTGGGATCCTCGGAATTGCCCTTGGAACTACTGCTTTAACTTCAGAGATTGAATGAATGGGTGGTAGGAAGGCTGGCTTCTGTGAGTGGATGGGGTTATTGGGGAATGAATGGCTCGCTTCGCTAGTCTCGCTGGCTTGGTCTGGCTGGTCTGGCGGCTTCTCTGGCCTATATAGGATGATATCTACTACTACTTTATGGCTTTTCCCTCTACTAGTTGAGATCCGTCTACTCCTTCTACTATATATATATATATTATTGTATATCGGATTTATATTATTCCTTCTATTATTTGGATTTGAATTATTTCGATTCGGATAAGGGAATAGGGGTACAGCTAAAGGGAGTGATTCCTGAGTTCCGAATCTGCAGAGTATGTTTATTCAAATCTTGTCATTATATTTGCGCATGTGAGCCCTCTGCAGAAAGCTCGATATCATTAAACTCTATGGTTGGTTGTTAGCGGAATTCGCGATTAACCTCCCATTAATTTGCTAAAAAAGCCAAATTCATTTGTAGGATCTCAATATTCTAACGGTTCTATATTCACTCAGCTTTTCCCAATGGCTATCTTATGCCAAATGAATGCTCAGTAGAACCTGCTGCAGTTATCGGATCAACTTGCCCCAATCAAATCAGTTATTGAATAAACCTGTACAAATAAACTATGTTATCTACTGCCCATGGTTAGCTCGTTAATAAACCTGATCTCTATTCACCCTGTTGATCCTTGCTTTTCTCCTTATGGACATACACCTAGAGTTATATTCACGCCCAGTACCGGCAGTGAGCAGTTCTATCATAACCAACCCTGCTCTTAACAATTAAACTCTGGTCTTTAATCACCCAGCCCAATTAAACTAAGTTCCCTACTGTCCGCGGTTGGTTTTATCGTCACCCAGTTAGTTCTCATCACACCCAATATAACCTTCGCTTAAAACAGCTGTTGAAATGAAAGAAAGACAAGCCCTCTATATTTAAATAGCCCTGTCGACAAGGAGCCTGGTTCAAATTGACCTAGTTTTAATTAATAATTAGCCCCAAGAGGAGTGAGTGCTTTATAAATAGGTAGGAAACACCAAATGAGGATGGAGCCTTGGTTGATATAAGATTACGCAGAAAACACAATACTGACAGAAAAGGAGCCTGGGTTAATAAGCCCTACCGAAACAACCCACCCCTCCTTGGCTGCTTTCAGAAAAGACCATTAGTACTAGAGTATTCTTTTCCACCTTCATTTTTACCATAGGGAACAACTACCGGAAAATCTAAGTAGAGAGCCATCGGAAAATAAGAGTCATTCTCCTCTGTCGCTTCTATCGAAAAATACGAGGGATTCCCCTCTCCCTATCGGTCGAGTGTCTAAAGACCCTTTGTGGCTGCTCTCGGAAAAACTGAGTCTTTTCCATCTGGGACGTCGGTCGCGTTTTCGATCTACTGGAGCAAATTGTCAAATTCCGTCAGATCAGGTTGTTTTCAACCCACGTGGAGAAAACGCCCCGTAGGTTGCTCTTAGATTTCGAAATGGGGTTGGGCGTTCATTTCAACACCTACCCGAACCGCACCCCTACATTCAAGTAAGGCCCCCTATTCCGATATAAATCGGTGCTGACCAGTCTATTGCTCTATCAAGAAGCAGGAATAGTTGAGATCGACAGTCACTAGGTTTCACTCGTTCTATGGATCTCCCCCCCTCGACCGCATAGAACGACTAACGCGTAGAAAGAATACTCTTCCGAATAATATGATCTATTCCATTTTGAGCATAAAGCATATGGTTTTCATTATATACGTAATTATGCAATCTCTGAATTGAAATAAGAATTGATTTCATTTATAGGTAAGTGAACTAGATTTCTTCTTCCTTTCTAAGCCAATTAATTGTATACAAAGAGATATCTCATTATATATGATATTTCGCCTTTCTTTTTTGTTGACATTCCTAAGCGGTCGACCGCTTTCATATTTGATCTATATTATATATGAGTCAATGCGATTCCTTTTTCTCCACCTGGTCAAGTCCTTACCCCCCTGACTTATCTCATAGATATGATCTCAGTTTCTCTGACTATGTGAGTTCACTTTCTTTGGTGTTGCAGCTGCAACTGTTTCCCCAAAATCTCTTAAATTTTTGGGCCCTCCTCATTTTTAGCATTTTTTTTTTTATCGTTGAGCTCTTGAGTCTTTTGAGCATGCCTTCTTTTCGAATGACTTTGAAGTTTGATTGTCAGCCTGTTTGAAGTTGCCATGTTAGATTTTAGGGTGAGTCACACCTCCTAAGCTTGTGTTCGCTTGTTGAGCGAACCAAGTGTTTTATTCAGGGTTGCCGTTGCAGAAGTATAACAGGTTTCTGTTCGATTGTTGAGTTTTCTAGCAGTTTGAACGCTTAGCGATTTTGGATCAGGCGTCTTTTCATGCTGGATCGAAAGCTGCTATCTTTTTATCGTCCGCCGTTGCGGCTCCCAGAGCGGTTTAGCGTCCGAAGCGCAAAATGCTCCGACTTCCGATTGGGAATTTTCCCGCCTGAAGATCGCGTGTCTTAGTCTTTCCCCGTCCGCCGTTGCGGCTAGGCAAGTGGTTTAGCTTCCGACGTAAGGTCTTCCGATGTCCAAATTAGCTTTCCCGCCCTCCCTTCGTATGCCTTTAACCTTTTCTCTTCCGCCGTTGCGGCTGGGAAAGCCCTTTCGCTTCCGAAGTTCAAAACCATCCGACGTCCGATTAAGGCTTTTTCCGCCCACGTTCGTCCCTTTGAAGTCCTTATCGTCCGTCGTTGCGACCAGCGAAGCCCTTTCGCGTCCGATGCAGAAGCCTTTCGACTGCCGATTTACAACCTTCCCGCCCAAGGCTTAGTCAAAGCTCTTTCCAGATCAATGGATGCTCTTGGCTGTTTTCTTGTGGATTGACAGTTTCAGATAATTTAAGTTAATGATTAAAGGGCCACTCCAAAGAATAATGCACGGTAATTGATTGCGGGTAGAACTCAAGGGACGGCTCGGGTGACCACGGTGTGAAGGAATAAGCCTGGCAGTTTTGCAAAAGTCAAATCGAGACCGACAAAGTCGAAATGTAAACAAGCGAGGGAAAAGGACAAGATCGAAAGCAACAAAACGCAGATCTGAAAGATCCGGCAGTTACTCAACCGATCGTGGACGTGCAAGGACGAGATAGCAGAAGATGAAACGTTTGAGGGATGGAAAAGCCACACGTTGGGGGCATCCCAAGCGATTTTGCTGTGTAGTTTAAATACTGTAAAGATAGGACTTAGAAGGGGCTTTTTCCCCTGGAAAAACTTGTAAATGTTTGCTTGTAAGAGGAACTACTTCGTTTTACAAAGAGAAACTGCAATTTTGCCTGTTGGAAGAAGTGCAATATGGAATGCGTCAACTGTAATTAAATGAGCAATGTTGAAGAGGAACTAATTCGTTTTCAGCTGTTTCTCATGAACTGTGAGATTGTTCTAATTTCCTGAACCTATGTTCTTGTTGGAATATTCTTCAGTTTGTTTTATGATGTTTTCCGCTGTGAGTAATAAACGCTGTTCATAAACAATCGGCTATCTGGTTGTTGAAACATCTTTAATTGTTCATGTGTTTTGAAGTAGGTGTCAGCTATCTGTAACTTTTCATTATGCATGCACAAAATGTATTGCTCACTAATGAATGATAACCTTGCTCCCTAGGGATAGATTAGATAGTTAGTTTATTTTCTTGTTGCATTTGGTTCAGATGCTTGGGGGTGCTAAGACGAGAGGCAAGAACCTGCGCATCACATTGTGACTACTCTTTGCATCTTAATAAGCCTGCATTTAGTTAGGCACGTGCATTTCATACTTTAAGTCAAAAATACAAAATATACGGTGGGCCGGGCCGCAACCGGTAAAAGCCTTTGTTTTTGTTACTTGACCCACGGTAGCCGGACCGCAAACCGGACGGATTCCCTATACCAAACGGTCAACGGGCTAGTTGGGAACGTTGACTGGGGAGAATCCCTTACTGTTGCTGCTTGTGAATTTCCAGGCCTCAACAGTTTTGGCGCTAGAAGGAGGGCCGCCAGTGTATGGCTGGCCGAGGAAGCCCGTTTTCCCGAGATTATTCCACTGGTTACAGTTCTGAAAGTAGTGGACCACGTAATCCAATTTCGGAAGAAGGGAATAGAGAACATCTATATTCTGTTGGCAACGAAGTTGTAAATGACCTTAGAAGACACACCAGGGCATATGTAAAGAAGATTGGAGGATTGCCAATTATCCCTGAATTGCCCAGAAGAGAGTATAAAAAGAAAGACCGTCCTATAGTAGAAGATTCAGTGCTGGTTGGAGACTGGGAAGAGCTCGTAGAAACTGCGTTACAAGAAGTTGTACTACCTTTAAACCAAGAAGGCCTAGGTACCCCTTATAGTTCTCCTGTCCACACCCCTGTTAGTTCACCTCCTGTTGGTTCACCTCCTCATTCTCCACCCCTACTTATGGCAGGAGTTAACGCCAATCAACCACCAAATCCACCAAATCCACCACCTGCATGGAGAGCCAGATCACCTCTAAACCTGACCCCTCCCTTACATGACCTGCCTCAAGCCTTTGATAAGATGCTACCCAAATTCGACCCCAATGAGAAGATTTTGGTAGATGATCACATACAAAGTTTTTACCTGGCGGTAGAAGGATTGAAGGCTGGGGAACATGAAGATGTGGTTTGCAGACTATTCCCGCATACCCTCAAAGGAGCTGCTGCATCTTGGTATTTTGGGTTGCCTGCTAATTCGATCCCTAATTGGGATACTTTCGAGAGAATTTTCAGAAGCAAGTATGCCGTTCAAAAGACTCACGCAGCCCTCATGAAAGGACTATGCGCCTTGAAGAAAGAAAGAAAGGAAAAGGTGCACAGTTTCACCCAGAGATTTGCAGCATATCTTAAGAATTTCTTTGACATGGACAAACCTTCAGACATGGTCCTGATCGAATATTATACATCAGCTTTGGGCCCTGATCTAGCCATGTTTGCAAAAGGTAGGGCCAAGCCTACGTTGGTAGAAACTTATGAAGAGGCAGAAGTAGTGGAGGTAGAAAGAGAAAGTGTTGAAGACTATCTCGAACAATCAGGAGAAAAAGGAGCAGGAAGAAAAGCCTTATTGTTTTCCAAGCCTAAAGAGGAGAAATCACCAGACTATGAAAATATGGCAAAAATGATGCAAAAGCTTTCCAACAAAATCATAGACTTGGAGAAAGAAAAAGAAGCACAAAAGTTCTACAGGCCATACTATAAGAAAAGAGAGGATAACAATCAGTCCCAACCTCCTCCTCACAATACTGCATCTATGAATTTGACAGATATAGGGATGGAAAATTTCTGCACCTTTCATCAACAACCTCATTCCGAAAAGAATTGCCCGCAGTGGATAAATTCAATGACCTTGGTCATGAATCAGATGTTGGATTCAAGATTGACAGAAGAAGGCGATGAAGAAAGGAAAGACAGCTCTGCTTCTACTTCTGTTAAAGAACAAGAAGAGGAGACCTTGGCATTGTGGAATTATGTTTCCGTATTCGATGCGGAAGAGGAAAAGACTCAGGGGCACAAGGACGTCATGGAAGCCAACGTGACAACAAGGAGCCAGGGGACGGTTAAGGATGACAGTCTTTTACTCCCAAAAATCAAGAGGCTGCAGAGAAATATTAAGAAGAAATTTCAAGATAAATCCTTGGCTGATAAAATTCCAGAGTTCACTATTACCAGCCAAGATCCTAAGCGGAGCAAAATGTTGCCCAAGCCAGATGAAGAAAAGGTGAATGCTGATCAATCTCATCCCATTAAACAACAGATGGAATATGACATTGTGGAAGATTTAAAGAAGATAAAAGCAAATGTTCCACTGTTTGAAATGTGCAAAGTACCACAGCAAAAAGAAAGACTGTTGAAAGCACTTGAAGCACCGGATGAAGATCTGCCCGTTGACAATCAGCCCAAAGAGGAAGAAGAAGTCGGAGAAACCAGCGTTGGAGGTAAGTCTAAATGTAAGCACCCACCTTTCCTCCTTACGTTTGAAATTTTCAATCACAATGTACATAATTGCCTGGTAGACTCAGGGGCATCGGTCACTGTCATGCCGATATCAGTATGTAAATGGATAAATGGACAACCTAAGCCATCTACGTGGAGAGTTGTCCAGTTAGACAGGACTGATGTAAAAGTATTGGGTGAGATGGAAGATGTCCTGATTCGCCTGGCATCAAACGATAAAGTATGCCAAGTCATTAATATCGTGGTGGTAGATATACCAGACGCTTACCGGCTTGTTCTGAGCAGAGATTGGTCAGCAAAGCTGAATGGATATTTTGCTTCTGATTGGTCCCATTTGTGGTTGCCCTATAAGGGAAGCCCAAACCAGATCAAGGTCTTAAGGGAACCCCACATGAAGTATAATGTTACCCGACTTGAAGAAAAGAATGAGCCAGTGGATTCTGTCTTGGGGAATTATTTTATTGAATTGGAACCTGGAAATTACCAAGCAGAAGAGGCCAGTAATACATCTGATACACAGCCTGATCTCCTTCGATTTTCGCAGGCTGATAAGATTGACTGTAAAATAGTAGATTTAGCTGTAGGAATAGATTCGCATTCAGTAGTTAGTGATTTTTGGATTTTATTTTTTGATGGCTCTAAGACTTTAGAAGGTTCAGGGGTTGGCTGTGTCCTGATTGACCCTCAAAAGAATAAACACTTTCTTGCATGTAGATTAGAATTTGAATGCACGAATAATACAGCTGAATATGAAGCGTTGGTACAAGGTTTAAAGAAAGCTATTGATTTAAAAGTAAGCAATCTGAAAGTTTTCGGAGATTCAGAAATAATTGTAAAACAAATCAGAAATCAAATACATTGTGTCTCTCCTCACTTAAAAGCTTACCAGAACGAGGTATGGGATTTGCTTAAATATTTTAGTGCATTCAATATCATTTCAATTCCAAGACTAAAAAACGCAGCAGCTGATTTGTTAGCCACATCAGCCGCTCGGCTGGTACCTACTAATAATAAATGCTCTGTTGAACTACTTTTCAGGCCTTCAGTACCTGATATGATTACAAACCTGCGAGTATTTGATGATGACCGACAAATTATAGAATGTTTGACAAATGACGAGGTATTCAAAGGAGCAATTATAGATGACGAAAAACATCAAGCCGAGATGAAGTATGACAATTTCATACCGAAAGGAGTCAGAACGTTAGAAAGGATGTTCGATTTAAATGAGAAGTTCAGAAGACCGGCCAATGTGAAGACTCACAGCTCAACTCTACAGTTCGAGCTGATAAACTTAGGGACTGAGATGAATCCCAAATTTGTGAATCTTGGCAAATGCTGTACACCCTCAGAAAGAGATAAGTTCGTCAGTCTATTCAAACAATATAAGGATGTATTCGCCTGGACGTACGAAGATCTGAAAACATATGATACAAACATCATCAAACACATTGTTCCCATCAAGGCCGGCGTCAAGCCGTATCAGCAGCCTTTAAGAAAAATGCATCCAAAGTTGGAGCCGCTGATTCAGAGTGAAGTCAAAAAATTATTGGACGCTAGGATTATCTTTAAGGTTAGGCACTCCGAATGGGTATCAAACTTGGTATCAGTTAGAAAAAAATCTGGGGAAATCAGACTCTGTGTAGATTTCAGAAATTTAAACCGCGCGTCTGATAAGGATAACTATTCGGTGCCACCCATGGAGCAATTGTTGCAAATGGTCTCAGGTTCTGAACTCTTTTCCTTATTAGACGGTTTCTCTGGCTACAATCAAGTATTAGTAGCCGAAGAAGATCGATTAAAGACAACGTTCAGAACAAAATGGGGAACCTTTGCCTACAGAAGGATGCCCTTTGGACTTATAAATGCTGGAGCAACTTTTCAAAGGGCTATGGACATTGCTTTCCGGGTATTAATTGGCCGCAGCGCTGTAGTGTACCTTGACGATATTACAATATTCTCGAAGAAAAGAGAAGAGCACGCATTTCACTTAAGACAGATTTTTGAACGCTGTCGGAAGTATGGCATCTCGCTCAATCCTAAGAAATGTGTGTTCGCGGTTACAGAAGGCAAATTGCTGGGTCATATAGTGTCTAAGCAAGGGATCTCCATTGATCCAGAAAGGGTTAAGGCTATTGAACAAATCCCCTTGCCACACAATAAGAAAGGGATGCAATCATTCATGGGGACCATAAATTTTGTGCGAAGATTTGTGCCTGATTTCGCTCAGACTGTCAAACCATTGCAGCAGATGGTGAAGCAAAATACACAGTTCAAGTGGACTGATATTGAAAAGAATGCTTTAAGCAAAATCAAAACTATTGTTGCACACGCACCCTCCCTGAAAAGCCCAGACTTCGATAAAGACTTTATACTATATACCTTTGCATCTAATGATTCGATAGCAGCTGTGCTCACGCAAAAAGAAGATGGGGGTGATGAGTTCCCAATATCCTTCATGAGCACTGGTCTACAAGGGGCTGAATTAAATTACTCGGCCATTGATAAACAGGCGTACGCAGTATTCAAAGCGGTGAAGCAATTTAGGCCTTATATCCTGAAGAATCGAACCAAGGTCATCGTCCCTTACCCAACTGTAAGGTCCCTTCTTATACAGAAGGAGTTAGGGGAAAGAAGGGGCAACTGGGTAACTGCTCTTCAAGAATATGACCTTGAGTTCAAGCCAGCCTCCATAGTTAAAGGTCAAGGATTGTGCAAATTGATGACTAAAACTAAAGAAAATGAAGAACAAAATTGGGAAGATGAAGCCGAGTTACATTCAGCAGATGTCTGTCCTTTGTTTACAGCTCCTGAGTCTTGGTACAGAGACCTTATACATTACCTACAGTCAGGACTATTGCCGGAACATTGGAACTCTAAACAAAGAAGGGCGTTGCGTCTGAAATCAACTTCATATCAAATTGTTGAAGGCGTATTATTCAGAAAAAACTATGACGGAGCTCTTCTGAGATGTTTGGAGAAAGAAGATGCTAAGAAAGTGATGTCTAAGTTACACGACGGTCCGGCTGGGGGACACTATTCAGGAGACACTACAGCCCACAAGATCCTCAGAGCTGGTTACTATTGGCCTACGCTCTTCAAAGATGCACACGCGCACGTCAGAAAGTGTGATATTTGTCAAAGATGTAGTGGGAGACAACCTAGAGCAGCAGCACCTCTAAAGCCTGTGATGATCACAGAACCTTTTGAGCAGTGGGGTTTGGACATCATTGGAGAAATAAAGCCAAATTCCTCCCTTCAACACAAATACATTCTGACCGCGACTGATTATTTCACTCGCTGGGTTGAAGCTGTTCCGCTGCGCAAGATAAATCAAGATGAAGTCATCAGCTTCCTGCAAGACCACATCATGACCAGGTTTGGAGTTCCAGTTTCGTTAGTTTTTGATAATGCTACGTACTTTTCATCAATCAAATTAACTGCTTTTGCTCATGATAAAGGGATTAAATTGCATTATTCTGCTAACTACTACCCACAGGGAAATGGCCTGGCTGAATCTACAAATAAAAACCTGATTAGAATTCTAAAGAAGACTGTAATAGAGAATCAGAGGAGTTGGCACTCAGCCTTACCCAATGCCCTTTGGGCTGACAGAGTCACCCCCAAGTCCTCGATAGGAGTGTCACGCTATACCCTTGTGTACGGTAAAGAAGCCCTTCTCCCCCCCATTATCATGCTACCATCTTCCATTTTAGCTCAAGAATCTAGTGGGTCGGAGAATGAAGTTTTACAGATGAGGATATGCAATTTGCTGAAAGCAGAAGAGGCTAGATCCACAGCCAGAGAACGCTTTAAGCATCAGCAGGAGGTAATAAAAAGGTGGTTTGACAAACATAAATCTGGAACGAAAGACTTGGAGGTGGGAGACTTAGTCCTCAAATGGGATCACCCTCATGATGAGAAAGGGAAGCATACTAAATTCCAACAGTTGTGGGTAGGCCCTTTTCAGGTCGCTGCAAAGCTCAGTCCTTCTACTTATAAATTGCAAGATTTACAGGGTTGGGAAGAGAACTTGCCAGTAAATGGTTTGGTTCTCAAGCTTTATTTTTCTTGAGCTCTTTTGGTTTTTCTTATCCTGTATATAAATAAGCTGTTTTGATGTCTGTTGAGTCATGTTTTTCAGTTTGTTTAAGTTAAGTTTTATTGATCTCAAAAAAGGGGACGAACTGGCGGTTGTATGGGGGACATCAAAATTTTTGGGAATGATAAATATGTTTGAGTATCAGACTATATGTTGCTGTTTGAACTTCTTTTAGTCTAGCAGTTTTCTCGAATATCTCTGTGTGCATTGAAGTCCTGCCTAACCCCTGTGAAATAAACCGGATTCAAAGAGTCTGGAATACTATGTTCAGGCTCCATCCACTTCACACTTAAAGTGTTCTAAGGGGCGACAGCAAAGGACCCATGGAAAGGAGCAGGGTGAATGGAATGTTAAATATAAATGATCCCATGCCAAGGAACGAATGCCAAAGGCAAATAAGAGTCGAAAACTCCTCTGAAAGCATCATACGTCAAAACGAATGCTGAATCATAAGTACTAAATTGCTGAACGATCCTCTCCGTCTGTGAGATGAAACATGAAGTACCCCACTCACACAAAAGGACACTATGGGATAGAGGATCCTGAAATAAAATTCAGTAAGAAAGGCATGTAGGAGGACTCATACGAAAAAGGACAAAAGTCCAAAGGCACGAAAGTGCTAAAATGGCATGGGAATGAGGAACAAATGAATATCTCCGTTTACCATATGCTACGATCTTGTGGTGTCCGAGCCATCAGCTACCTGAAAACAAAATTAATAATGAAACTCATCTGACGGCCTCAACAGAGTTATCTGGACATGAAAATCTTGGTTTCCACTTTCCCAAATTGGACTATCATCAATGTTTAAAGGTACACACTTCTGCCATTTGAGAAATCCATATGGCTGGAAGAGTTCAACGGATGCATATGTTATGAAGCAGTCTGTCATTCAAGGTATAATCACTTAGAGATCTAGGTTCACCAGGAAATCGCCAGTTGTTGCAGCTGCAACTGTTTCCCCAAAATCTCTTAAATTTTTGGGCCCCTCCTCATCTTTAGCATTATTATTATTTTTTATCGTTGAGCTCTTGAGTCTTTTGAGCATGCCTTCTTTTTGAATGACTTTGAAGTTTGACTGTCAGCCTGTTTGAAGTTGCCATGTTAGATTTTAGGGTGAGTCGCACCTCCTAAGCTTGTGTTCGCTTGTTGAGCGAACCAAGTGTTTTATTCAGGGTCGCCGTTGCGGAAGTATAACAGGTTTCTGTTTGATTGTTGAGTTTTCTAGCAATCTGAACGTTTAGCGATTTTGGATCAGGCGTCTTTTCATGCTGGATCGGAAGCTGCTATCTTTTTATTGTCCGCCGTTGCGGCTCCCAGAGCGGTTTAGCGTCCGAAGCGCAAAATGCTCCGACTTCCGATTGGGAATTTTCCCACCTGAAGATCGCGTGTCTTAGTCTTTCCCTGTCCGCCATTGCGGCTAGGCAAGTGGTTTAGCTTCCGACATAAGGTCTTCCGATGTCCGATTTAGCTTTCCCGCCCTCCCTTCGTATGCCTTTAACCTTTTCTCTTCCGCCGTTGCGGCTGGGAAAGCCCTTTCACTTCCGAAGTTCAAAACCATCCGACGTCCGATTAAGGCTTTTTCTGCCCACGTTCGTCCCTTTGAAGTCCTTATCGTCCGCCATTGCGGCCAGCGAAGCCCTTTCACGTCCGATGCAGAAGCCTTCCGACTGCCGATTTACAACCTTCCCGCCCAAGGCTTAGTCAAAGCTCTTTCCAGATCAATGGATGCTCCTGGCTGTTTTCTTGTGGATTGACAGTTTCAGATAATTTAAGTTAATGATTAAAGGGCCACTCCAAAGAATAATGCACGGTAATTGATTGCAGGTAGAACTCAAGGGACGGCTCGGGTGACCACGGTGCGAAGGAATAAGCCTAGCAGTTTGGCAAAAGTCAAATCGAGACCGGTAAAGTCGAAATGTAAACAAGCGAGGGAAAAGGACAAGATCGAAAGCAACAAAACGCAGATCTGAACGATCCGGCAGTTACTTAACCGATCGTGGACGTGCAAGGACGAGATAGCAGAAGATGAAACGTTTGAGGGACGGAAAAGCCACACGTTGGGGGCATCCCAAGCGATTTTGCTGTGTAGTTTAAACACTGTAAAGATAGGACTTAGAAGGGGCTTTTTCCCCTGGAAAAACTTGTAAATGTTTGCTTGTAAGAGGAACTACTTCGTTTTACAAAGAGAAACTGCAATTTTGACTGTTGGAAGAAGTGCAATATGGAATGCGTCAACTGTAATTAGATGAGCAATGTTGAAGAGGAACTAATTCGTTTTCAGCTGTTTCTCATGAACTGTGAGATTGTTCTAATTTCCTGAACCTATGTTCTTGTTGGAATATTCTTCAGTTTGTTTTATGATGTTTTCCGCTGTGAGTAATAAACACTGTTCATAAACAATTGGCTATCTAGTTGTTGAAACATCTTTAATTGTTCATGTGTTTTGAAGTAGGTGTCAGCTATCTGTAACTTTTCATTATGCATGCACAAAATGTATTGCTCACTAATGAATGATAACCTTGCTCCCTAGGGATAGATTAGATAGTTAGTTTATTTTCTTGTTGCATTTGGTTCAGATGCTTGGGGGTGCTAAGACGAGAGGCAAGAACCTGCGCATCACATTGTGACTACTCTTTGCATCTTAATAAGCCTGCATTTAGTTAGGCACGTGCATTTCATACTTTAAGTCAAAAATACAAAATATACGGTGGGCCGGGCCGCAACCAGTAAAAGCCTTTGTTTTTGTTACTTGACCCACGGTAGCCGGACCGCAAACCGGACGGATTCCCTATACCAAACGGTCAACGGACTAGTTGGGAACGTTGACTGGGGAGAATCCCTTACTGTTGCTGCCTGCGAATTTCCAGGCCTCAACATCTGGTAAAGTAAATCCTTCAACAAGGCTGCTGCTATTATATATGTAATTCTGCACGCTATTATCATCATCGATCTACCCTATATATCGTAGGAGAGATATCTAATTATATTTTAGTCGAGACCCTGTTCGTTTTTAGAAAGATATGAGTTTTTATGCTTCTATCTCTGCAGGTGAACTCTTACCTTAAGGAGAGCAGGTCAGTCTCTTAATCTCGCTCCCTACCCCGATATCGCGCATGAGGGTAAGAACCCCTATCTCGACCACGAACATCTGAATTTATACTAGTGTCCGGCTGGCTTAGATGGCTCTATGTCTTTCTCCTCCGGCTGGTGTGCCGAGGTATCAATCTTAAACATGCGCATATGGATCTGTTCCTAGTTTTTATCAACCGTTTCATCTGTACCTGTCACTTCTATTAGGTATGCTCCATCTGCTCCTGCACCTGGATCTACTGCACTTGGTACTACTCATGGTTTTGGATAAACTAGGCAAGCTACTGACTCTACTATAGGCGGTTTTGTATGAATGGCTTAAACCAGTGACCATTGATTGGGTTAACATACTCTACTGATGCACCTATTACTGGATCTTTACCTGGATCATCCGGAACTAGACTACAAGCATCATAAGGAGCTGGAACTACTGAATATACTGTAAACTACTTAGCAAACTGGAGCACAATAACTAAGTACTGCATAACAATCGCAAAGGTCATATCAATATTAAACTAAGCAAAGGCACTGAGAGTAATTCATAAACCAAATTCCATTGACTGCAGGGCCAAACTCGAAGCAGCTGTAGCATACAGATTGTCAGCCACTCATCATCACACCAATACCAAAATGAAGAAGAAGCCGACGAAGATGATGCAATTCTTCTCTTGGGAGCTATTAAGAATTCAAAACCCAGTACGCCCACTCGTGCTTTCTAGGTTCTCTTCTCACCATATACTCAGTCTTTTGCAAAATTTGAGGACAAATTCTTCTATGGCTCTTTGTTTATTTGATTTAGTGAAGCACTATGGCTTTTGTCATACTCTCCAGTCTTATTCTCTTATTATACATATTTTAACGAAGTCAAAGAAGCTAAATGAGGTGCATTTTGTGCTAAGGGAGCTCATTCACTCCCCCAGACATTCGAGTCTTAGACCTGCAAAGGTTGTTGATGCATTGATGGACTCCAATAACAATACCAATTCAACATCAACCACTTCGCTTGAAGTACTCATTAAGGTCTATGCAGAGTGTGGCATGCTGAGAGATGCAGTGGAGACATTTTATCTTGTTAAAAAGTATCATTTTGAGCCTCTTGTTTTTTCCTGCAGCTTCCTTCTCAAGTGCTTAGCTAATCATGAAGAATTAGGGATGGCATGGAATATTTATAACCAAATGAATGAAATGGGAATCCCTCCTAATGTATATACTTATACCATCATGATTAGGGCTTGTTGCAAAGAAGGTAAAATACAGAGAGCAAATGATTTGTTGAGAGAAATGCAAGGGAATGGGATTGCTCCAAATGTTGTCACTTACACAACACTCATACATGGGCTTTGCAACGTTGGTAATACTGAAGCAGCTCTCAAGTTACTCAGAGAAAAAGTGAAGAATGGTTTCTTGTTTAATAATTACAGCTACAATGCACTGATTCATGGATTTTGCTGTGAAGGTGAGTTGAGTGAGGCAAGGAAGATTTTTGAGGAGATGCAGAATAAAGGTCTTGCTCCTGATGTGTATAGCTATAGTATTTTGATTGATGGTTATTGCAAGAACGGTGAAATGGATTATGCATTTGATCTTTTTACAGAAATGACATCCAAGGGCATAAGACCAAACAGTATAACCTGCAGTTCGTTTCTTGATGGTTTTTGTAAGCTTGGAAAAATGGACGTTGCGTATAAACTTTTCATGGAATTTAAAAGCTCAAAATATATTCCAGACAAAATTAGTTACAGCATTATGATTGATGGGTATGCTAAACAAGGGAACGTGGAGGAGGCTTTAACCTTGTTGATGGAAATGCTGGGTGAAAAGCTGGTTCCTGATGTTGTTCATTTTACGAGTTTAATTGATGGGTATTGCAAAATAGGCAACTTGGATGAGGCAGTTAAGCTGTTCACCAATATGGTGGAAAAGGGTATAGTTCCTAACGTTGTTACTTGTAGTGCACTTGCAAATGGGCTTTGTAGAAAAGGAAATATACATGAAGCTTTTAAACTGCTAGATAAAATGGTGGAACACAGTATTGTCCCTAATCTGGTTACTTACAACACGATAATCAATGGATTCTGCAAGGAGGGAAAAGTGCAGGATGCAGAAATATTCTTCAAGGAAATAGCAAAGAGGATCCTAGTTCCTGATCGTTTTATTTATACCAGTTTGATTGATGGACAGTGCAAATATGGCAATATAGAAGAGGCTTTCAAGATCTATGCTAGGATGGTAAGACAGGGAATTGTCCCCGATGCAATCACATATGCCAGTCTGATTGATGGTCTTTGCAAGGCGAGCAATATACATGAAGCTTTGAAGCTACATGACAACATGGTTGAGAAGGGAATCATTCCTGACGTGGTTACTTACACTACACTTATTACTGCGTTTTGCAGAGTAGGGGATATCAAGAAGGCCAAGGATCTTTACAACGACATTGAGGAAAGGGGTGTATTGCCTGATGTTGTTACATATTGTACATTAATTGATGGATATTGCAAGGCGAGTTGTATGCAGGATGCTCTGGAAGTGCTTCATTCAATGATAAAAAGAGGAATTTTGCCCGATGTTGTTACTTATACCACTCTAATCGCTGGGTATTGCAAGGAAGGCAAAATGAAGAAGGCTATGAAGCTGCATAATGAAATGATCAACAGAGGAATGGTACCGGATTCAATAACGTACTTAGTATTGAGTCATGGACTTTGCAAGGTAGACAATGTGCAAGAAGAAGATGACTCCGTGATTGAAAATGGGGCTGCAGTTTGAAGGTAATTGGTGCTATCCTTGGCACTTGTAAGAATTGAAGAGTTTTTGTATTTTTAGTTTGAGATTTAGCCCTTTTAATTTACTTCAAAAAATAAAGTGATATTTTGACATGTATAGCAAAACTATATTTGTACGGGACAAAATATGCTAGTTTTGAAAGGGAGAAATTTAAGGATCCATAATTTTTTTTAAAGTGCAGAAGCCTTGGCAAATCTTTCTAATTCTTAAATTTCCAACCATAAAATGTTGGGCAATATTTGTCTAAAAAGAATAAAATTTCGAAAGTTTTTATATGTTAGTTTTCGAAGCCCAGATCTGATTTATAGTCCCGAATAATTTACTTGCAAACTTGCAACAGTCACGGCTGCCTTCTTTTGGTTCTCCACTAGATACCCTAGCTGCTAGGGCTGATATAGAGCCCCTGAGCCCTGTTAGGGATACCTTATATACACTACAGCCCAGCTAGGGCTGCTTCATATTCATCCGAGCCCTGTTACGGCTGCTGTACAGTAGCAGGGGGTCACGAGGGGTTAGCAGCAGCAGCTGCAACAGTCTCGGTGAGGTGGCAGCAGGTGGCTACAGGATTCGCTGAGTTGGCAGCAGTGATAGCAGACATCCGTGAGGTGGCAGCTGGTACAGTCCACTCAGCAGCAGAAAGTACAGTCCACATGGCAGCAAGTACAGTCCACATGGAAGCAGCAGCAGTAAAAGCCTGTTAGGGCTTCCTCAGTTTGGGAAATTTTTTATTTACATTCATCTCAGGGTTCTGTGAACAAATTCTCTGCTCATGTACAAACTCAGTCATCTCTACATTTAGAGGATGAATTATTAATGCTTTGGGGTTTTTGTCCTTAAAAGGTTTCCCCATGAAAAATCTTATGTTCAATTGTGTGAATGGTTGCCTTACTTCTGCTTATGTTTTACTGCTGTTAAAATCACAAGTGCTATCTCTATTACATTCTGAAATCTTTATAATTATCATGCACATGTCAAATTTCAACAATCATCACCAAAATTCAAGCATATGCCCTCCTCCACAAAGGGTATCCAAAAAATGTGATTGCTTCTTGCCTAGGAGCTGCTTCTGCACTCCCGCTTTGTATGAATACATGTATACTCATAGCAGTTCCATTGACCTACTTTGTGGTCATTTGTTTGACATTAATAAAATTAGGTTTACCTTATGTTATCGAAAAATAGAAAGCTATCAAAACAGAAAATTTCAATACTTGGCAAGGACTCGTTTGGAATACTATCAATTGGGTACTCATCACTGTAATCACCTGCTAAAACATCAACTTTCTAAAAAATAGAAAGCTCCTGGAATTCTCCATCTGAAAATTCTTAGAGCATCCTTTTGAAACTCTCTCCTTTTATGGGCCAAGTACTGCATATCAAATGCATGCATGGGAAACTTGCTAAACTCAAAAAATTATAAAAGGTCAATACTGGTATGATTGTGCACTGTTCCTGAAAATAATGCTCTGAAGATCTCATGCAAGAAATCGTTCATTCTTTAACTCTAAGAATAGAAATCAGCGACCATGTGCTGAGTCTGACTAAGGCTCTCACGAACCGTTGATGTCAAATCAAACACTAATGTATCAATGGACCTTCGACGCAAAATATGAACTTTTGAGAAGTTCATTTTGAGCAATAACACAATACAAGGAGTGTGACAACAACATTGTCAAAAGGGGTCTGATAGGGTCATCAGCATCAGAGGCAGTCCAACGACTCATTAATGTTGATCTAGTTAGGTTGGTGAGAGGCCTTTTGAAATAGGATGAGGTCTTGGGTTCAATTCTTTTAAAGTCTAATGCTGATTTAATTTATATTTTCGACTATGGAGATGACAATGTTTAACCTTGTAAAGTATATGTTGAAGACTTGAAGTTGTTATGTTATATTATATTAGGATTAAAACTTCCTGGAGTCAAGATCAATGTAATTCATTGTTTTGCCTTAACTGAAAAGAATGGTGGGTCTTGTATTTGTAACAATGTGTAGACCTGCATGACTTCTTGGGTGAACAAGAAATCTTCCTGAAGTTGTCATCATGAAGGATGGTGTTCGAAAAGTCATGTCTATCCTGACATGAGATTTTATGATTTGTTTTCTAAATAAGTAAATTGTCAAGTAGGAGTTAAGTTTCATATCAAGTTGATAGCTTGTCAATGTATTTACTATTACCAATAGTATTAGTTGTTGAATGTCTTAGTTTTCGTGAGGTACATGTCTTTCTTGTTCTTGGTGTACCCATCGATGTGTTGTGAATTTAAATTATATTATTCCATGAAAATTAGGTTCAACAGTTCGTAAACATCTAAGAAGATTTTGAACAACTTACATTGTTGAAGACTTGTCAAAATCCATATTAAATATTTACTTAAAAACTTTTGATGAAGACCTTGAATTTTTTTGGCAAAGGCGCATTTCTTGAAGGGCTTTTCAGGACGACTGAAATAGTACAACATTTGTTATTACCATGACATTTCAGGATACAAAGACCATCTTGTGTGTTTGTAATGAACCAAACAGTTTCTTAACTGAGTCATCACAGGAGAGGGGATTATATTCCTTAAATATGATGTCCAAACTTCAAAGGACAGATAATATTTTATAAGAATGATTCATAATTTCATGCAATGATGAATGAAACATTGAAAGGTAGTAAAAAAGATTCCTTATATAGTGCCCAAGAGACAGGTCCACACAAAGAGATGCAACCATAGGCAATGATAGCCTTATTTAACTAATATAATGTAATGTGCTTCTTACACCCTCTCTACTTACACTTTAAAACTAATGTTTTTCCTCTGTGCCTCGTAATGCATTTTTTCTAGTTAAATCGAATCAATATGACAAAATTATAATTACATGAACTTTGAAGGGAAAATGATGGCTGTAATGCATTTCTATATCTCTGTACTACACTGATATTTTGTTTTAATGTCATTGATTTTGTTTATTACCATTGGTTACAAATGGCCATTATTTGATGCCATCTCCATGCATATTGATATCATTTGTATTTCAAAATTTTAGAAATGATTTCTGTAATTGTGCCGAATTGCTAGGAGTACCAAGAATATTGTTAACATTTTGTTGATTTTCAGGAGGTTGAAGGCACAATTCCTTGACATTATTACAGAAATTTTCCTCCCTCCGGATTGCAACTTTTCTCCCTCCTGAATGTGATTCAGGATGCACCCCACTAACTCCGAGGACCAAGGGAGAAGGCGGATTGATTGAGAAGTGTTGCATGCATAGTATAAAGATGCTATTTTACATCACAGTATGAGCTCAGCATCTGCTAGGGGTAAATGATAGAAGAATTTGATTTTAATTTGTAGAAAGCATTTAGTTGAAGAGCTTTAAAATTTAGAGAGCAAGTTCAACATGGCAAATATCACTGCTATTGTGTAAAATCAATGTTTGTTCTGTCATTCTATTGTAAACATGTGTTATCACCCTTGTAGATTGAAATTTATTTATTGATATGAACTGCTCGCAGAAATGAATTTTTGTGTGCTTTGTTCTTTGTACTGATTTAGGTCTCTTTGTATTTTCCTAATCATAGAGGGTATGTTTTCAATCATCAAAAGGTCATGTGCACTGACGATATCATTGACCTTCAAATTTTACTGCAATCATTCTTTAGATTTTATTTGCCCCCTTCAAATTTGATTAAGCTTACATCATGGTAATTTCCAGGACCGAGGGAGTGGGCCAGTTCATCGTGAAAATACTATCCAGAATAAAGGCATCCTTTATGGTGTAGACAAAACCAGATGCAGCACTATTTAGGGGTCAGTATTAAGTTATTAACCTTTAACTATGAGTTTATGTTCTAGTTGATTATTAAATTAATTACTTGCAATCTAGTAGGTTGTCCAGTCTCACGAATCCCATTTTCTAATCTACTTCTTCTGTTTTCCAAGGACGTATGCTGTAGCTGGTTGGCACCAGGTTTCCAAGCAGCAGTGACTGTTTATAGTTTGGGTTAAAATACCTTTTTATAAATGGAATACATTTTGTTCTCCATAGGAAATATTGAACAGCCTGAAATCAGAAAAAGGACTCTGTGATTGTAAGTATTGACATTTGGAATGACTAACATTTCATTTAACAAATGCTTTTAGGTTTTGATCTCAAAGTCTTTTGAAGGGCCCATAATTCTATAGAAGTACTGATGTGTTGTTTTGAGTGATGATGATTTGCTTTCATTTGCTTTGCAGGGTCCTCTCCTTCTTTCTCCCGTTTGTTTTGCCCTAAATTTTAGATCATCTATTATTTTGTTTCCTTTTATCTAGGATTCAAATACATATTTTGTACTTTCCCTGCCTGCAATTTCTTGATGACTTTCCTTTGATTAGATATTTTATATTCTCATTTAGGTTTTTGTTGTCTCATTACCTTTACTACACCCTCAAACATGTCTGCTCTGTAAGATGCTCACTTTCATGTTTCTCATCGATAATTCTTTCTTTCCTTAAATCATAGAGCCTGTGACTTTGTTAATATCAATAGCACAACAGGAATGCAGACAAAATTCCAGTGCCAGTGTTCCTTGGATTTCATTCTTCAAACATAAACAAGGGGTTTGACAATTATAAGACTCCTTTATAGGAAACTCAAGTTTGATCTTTGACAGCTTTCCAGATCAATGTAAGGCTGTCCATTGAGAGAATGGATTGACCTTTCAGACAAAATAAACATGGATTCCCTTTGTTAAGGAGTGAACTTATTTGTGCATTTAAGAATGGGTTGACCTTTAGACAAAATAAACATGGAGTCCCTTTGTTAAGGAGTGAACTTATTCGTGCATTTAAGAATACATTAAAATTCTTATGGAAAGTCCTTTCCCTCAAAAATCATCTTGTCACATTACAGTTCCAAATGTTCAGTTCTCCCATGCATGATGAAACTGTGGTGCAGGTTGACCTCCATCCACAAGTCATTTCTTGGACTGTGTTCTTGTCTAAAATGGCACCTATAAATTGTAGACACAAAAGTTTCCAGCGTAAACTTAAGAACATCAAAGATGTCCTTTTGCCTCCCTGCTGTAAATTTCCTAATGTGATGGTTTTTGATCAGGCTTTCCTCCAGCTTGGACCTCTCATATTATCCATCCCTTCTGCAAAACAGGTTATTGCATCAGTTCTGGCAGAAGTAGAGAGTTCAATGAAGAAGAAGGTTATAGTGCTAATCGAGGTTTCGTGGATTACAGACGATAGTTCTATTAAGATGGATGGTTGAACTGATACTTGAAACTGCCCGCTTGTGAACATCATTCTGCATTTAATATCAAGGCCTTGTTGTTCAGACTCCAGAGCAAGAGAAAAATTACCTATTTCTTGAATGATCAGTTATTTTGAAGCCATTACTGAGGAGCCATCTACAGTTGTCCAGGTTTTCTGCTCTTAGATTCAAGTGTTGATAGGATTGGGGAGTGGTATCCGGGATGACCGCAGTATCCATTTCATATGTTGACGTTTCGAACCTAGATCAAGGTTCATCATCAGGACAATGAGCCGAGTTGAGGAGTAGCAGATCTGGACTTATTAATATATTTAGCACCATATTTATGAGATTGATCTAGGAGAGGTGCGCTCTCTTTCAAGCTCGAGATTGTTGACTGTTAGATGGTGTGCACTCTACCCTCTTGCTATTTTTACTTTGTTTCATTCCAAGTTAACACCTGACTTGTTTTTCTAGTAAAACCCTGTTTTTACCTTATGAGAATTTGCCTGAGACGACTCTTCTCACTTTATCATGCATGATCCCACTTTGAGGTGCATTACTTAATCTTTATTTGGAGGTTGGAGTTCTTTTTTTCAGGGGGTTGATCCAATGTTGCAAACATTTTCTCGGCGAAAAGATTGACAAGGTCCAGAAAACATCGTTTCGGAATATCTTGGGAAAACATCGACAATATATTGGCAAACTTAAAAAAATACAAAAATATTCATTTTTTTTCAACTTTTTAAACATCTAAAGCAACAAGAACTTCAAATAAACACATTGCTAAATGAATAAGGAAATAAAACTGACATATAAGATGTCTAGTGATACATCACACATAAAAATCGTGTCCTGAATTCTGAGTCATAAAAAAATATAGCCCTGCAGACCCTTAAATATATAGTGCTGCAAATCCTGAAATGGTGTGAGTGTAAGCATGCTTCAAATGATGATTTTCTCCATTAGTAGGGCTGAACACTATCCTTATGCATGTGCCTCCAAGGTTGAATGTTCCACAACTAATGAGAGAAGGCCTTCCTCTAACAAAAAACAGGTACACCAAGGTAATTCAGCTCCCTTTAGGGCTGCTGTTTTATGAACAAGGAGTCGACCCTTGATGCGTAACAAGCTTGGAATTTTAAGGCTGACTGTGGTTGCTACTCTTCTTGTGCACAAGCATGGATATTTTTAGGTCCATTTTGTGGCTGTTGTTGCAAGGAAAACCACCCAAGGCTGTTACTTGCTACTGATCTCTTTCAAGAGACTGCCCAGAATCACCTAAATCACACTCAGACATGGTTTTTAGGGTCTGAAATTGATTCAGATCTGCTATTTTTAGGTCTGTTTGCACCCCTTCTATGGAGAAAAAGCACCCAGAATTCATAATACTGCTGTAAACTGCTGATTGGGAGGTTAGAACAACCGTTATTTGTGCCCAGAATGAAGGTTTGAGGCTGTTGGAGTTCCCAGGTCTGCTCTTCATGTCCATATCCATGCTCAGAATTGTTTCTTAATTCCATTTCAACCCTCAAATTCAACCTGACATTCCTCCAAGCTGTTAGATTTTCTACTTTAATTCAAATTGATTAGGATGTTTGTCTGAAAGAATAACAAACACAGCAAGATACACAATATACACAAGACAAACATTTTCCTCGGGGAAACCATAAAGGAGAAAACCCCACAAACTTCTTCAGAGTAGTTCCGTCACTAATGCAATATCACAAGATGGAAAAACCCAAGAATAAGAAGTCTTATGCAGCTCTCTCTCTTTCTCCTCTAGTGAACTTGTCCTCTATCTCTCCTAATGCGCACTTGAGAGTGAGTGAGTGTGTGTATAAATGAGGGAGGGTGCCTCCCTATTTATACACATCATGTGACTGACCTAAAACATAACTGGGCCGACCTCTTAACTTGGCAGGGCTGGCTTCATCTAGGGAGACTCAAAAATACATTTTCCTTTATTTATTCCGGGGACTATTGCCCCGGCTTACAACAAAGGTTTTACCTAAATGACCAATCATGATAATGACATCTCGACCAGAGGAAAAACATCTTTGACCAGGGTACAACAAAATACAATAATATACAACAAAATATCTTCCGAAGTTACATTTACAATAACACTCCCTCTTAACTAGGAAGGTATTCTCTCCCCACAGTCATCAACACTTTTGGTCAAGTCATCATCGTTGTTGCTGTTGTAGTCTTCATCTCGTCAATCATTGATTAGTGACATCTGTTGGATCTATCCATCATAGGAAGTTTCTACAGAGCCAACCTTGTTTCATGTTGGATGTAGGCCTATCCCTCATCTAGGTCTTCATCATATCCATGAGCAAGCCATCGCGTAGGTATATCCCAAGACCATACATTACATTTCTACTGCAATCACTTGCGTCTCCTACCATCGTCTTATCACATCCAGATAATCTCATCATCGCACACAGAGAGCAGCTTAGATGCACACACCTCTTGTCCAAAAGACCACCTATGTTCTACCAGCATAGGAGCACGCCAGGACGCATTACGTCCCAAGGACTACTTGCATTTACCACTATGCGAGAATCGCCTAGGATCACACGAAGTGCATTACGTCTCTCCATGGTAAGCCCGCGTTCTACTAGCATAGGAGCATGCCAGGACACATTATGTCCCAAGGACTACCTACGTCTACCACTATGCGAGGATTGCCTAGGCACACACCAAGTGTCTTCGTGACTGGTGTACATCTCATCGTCTCCAACATGGGAGCACGCCAAGACGCGTTACGTCCCAAGGACTACTTGCGTCTACCACCATGCGAGAACCATCTCCAGCATGGGAGCACGTCGTCTACCATCATGCGATATCTCACTCTAGTGCATCTGTGTCTTTCGATCTCTCATCATCTCCAGCATGGGAGCACGCCAGGACGCATTACGTGCCAAGGACTACCTGTGTCTACCACCATGTGAGAACTCGTCACTCCCTCTTTCTAGGGACCTCGATCTGGATGACACCAAGTCTCTCTTCGAAGCAATCGAACTTCACTCTAGCTAACGTCTTGGTCAACACATCGACTATCTGCTCGTCTGTCGCCACGTACTGGAGCTTCACTGCTCCTCTCTGCACTATATCCCGAATATAGTCATATTTGATCTCAATATGCTTCAACTTGTCATGGAACACCAGGTTCTCCAACAACTTCACGTGGCTCTGCTTGTCGTAAAAGATACAAGTCACCTCTAACTCGAGATCAAACTAATCAGATAGTAGCTTCCGAAGCCATTCCGCCTTACAATTGGCCGAATAGGCTGCAACATACTTTGCTTCGGCTGTACTCAACGCCACGCATGACTACTTCCTGCTAAACTGGGAGATCATACCAGATCCCAAACTGAAGCATCATCCCAAAGTGCTCTTTCTATCAGTGGTGCTGCCTGCCCAATCCGAATCAACATAACCGTGCAGGTTAATCCTTTGATTCGCTTCATACTTGAGCCCATAGTTAACTGTACCCTTCAGGTACCTCAATACATGCTTTGCAACAATTAGGTGAACATGTCTTGGATCCATCAAGAACTGGCTGAGGGTGTTCACAGCAAAGCATACGTTTGGTCTTGTGTTCGTCAGCTACATCAACGAACCAATCATTTGACGATACATCGTGGCATCACCTGACTCCGATGAAGCATCACACAGTAGTTTCAAGTTCGATGCCATAAGTGTGGCCATCGCCTTGCAGTCCAACATTCTGAATCCCTTCAAAATCTCCACGACATACTTTCTTTGACCAAGGAAGATCCCATCCGCTCTCTGCCACACCTCCATGCCTAAGAAATAATGCATCATTCCTAGGTCTTTCATCTCGAACTTAGCGACAATCCTCCTCTTTGCATCTGTAATGAGTTCATTCTCACCTGTAAGAAACAGGTCATTGACATATAGCAGGAGGATCATCGGCCTTCCGCCTTCAACCTTGAATTAAAGGTTGGAATCTGCTTTACTCTTGGTAAATCCTAAGCTCATCAGGAAGCTGTCCATCCTGCCGTACCATGTCTTGAGTACCTGCTTCAATCTGTACAAGGCTTTCTTTAACTTGCACACATGAGTCTTCCTATCATGTGTCTCAAATCCTAGTGGCTGCTCCATGTACACTTGCTCTTCAACTACACCAATCAAGAATGTTGTCTTGATGTTCATCTGGTGTATCTTCCATTCCATTTCATTACTACAGCCAATGCAAGTATGGATTTGATGGAAGTGTATCTTGCTACGGGTGCAAATGTCTTCTCGTAGTCTATGCCTTCTTTCTAGGAGAAGCCACACGTCACGAACCTTGCCTTGTGTTTTTCAATGCTACCATGTGCAACACGCTTGACCTTGTAGATCCACTTCAAAGTTACAACAGATTTCCCCTTTGGTCTCAAAACTATCTCCCATACATCATTCTTCATAATTGACTTGTACTCCTCGAACATGGCATCCTTCCATTCTTTCTTTTCAGTTGCTTCTTCATAGTTGGAAGGTTCTTTATCAATGATGTCACAACGCAGGGCCACATAAGTGTTGTATGGTCTAGGTCTCTTACTTTCTCTATGCATCCTCTCTAGAGTACCATACCTCTCTACAACTTGTATTAGTTCTCGTGCCCATGCTGGTCTTCTTTTGTGGGAGTTCTTCTCATGAAGTGTTTCTACAGGTTCTTGTGGTTTCACCATGTCGTGGTCTTCATGGTCTTCTAGAGATGCTTCTTCCATTTCTGTATCTCGAACTCTGGTTGCTTCAGGTTCTTCAATTTCTTCGGTAGGTAGTTTTCTTGACTTGGTGTATGTTGATCCTTCGTCAAATGTTACGTCTCTGCTGATGTTGATCTTCTTAAATCCTGGGAAGTATATTCGGTAGGCCTTTGAAGTGTCGTTGTATCCTACGAATATTCCCTTCCTTCCTGAAGGATCTAGCTTGGTCCTCTTTTCCTTTGGGATGTGTATGTACATTGGGCAACCAAATATCTCGAGATGGTTGGCTTCTGGTTTCTCACCCGAGAAAGCTTCTTCGAGAGTCTTGTTGTCTAATACTCGGTGAGGTGTACGGTTTTATACATACACAGTTGTTCTTGCTGCTTCTGCCCTTAGGTGCATTGGAAGATCCTGGTCATGTAGCATAGCTTTTGTTGCTTCCATTATTGTTTTGTTCTTTCGTTCCGCAATGCCATTTTGTTGAGGATTGTAGGGAGTGCTCAACTCCCTCTTAATCCCAGATTCTCTACAAAGGTCCTTGAATTCTTCTGAGGTGAATTCTCCACCATTATCTGATCGTAGAGTCTTGATCTTCCTCTCAGTGTGATTTTCAACCAATTCTTTGAATTCCTTGAACTTGTGGAATACCTCATTTTTACCTTTCAAGAAATATATCCAAGTTTTACGGGAGAAGTCATCTATAAAGGAAACATAGTATACATACCCACTTAGTGAGCTGGATGACATGGGCCCGCATACATTTGAGTGGACTATCTCCAGTATTCCCTTTGCTTTGCTTTCACTACTGAGAAACGCCGCCTTTACATTCTTTCCTTGCGCACATCCCTTGCAAACTCCTTCATGTTTTGTCTGGATCTCTGGTAATCTTGAAATTGCTTTGCTTGCAATAGATAGTGCCCTATAGTGCACATGTGCAAGCCTTCTATGCCATAGTTCACTTGGTTCTATAGAGTCATGAACCAATGCTTGTTCAGGTTGCCCCTTCAACTTGTACAAGCCTCCCTCTTGCTCTCCAATTACTATTGCATCATCTGTTGTCTTTCCTTTTTGGCCACATTAGGACTTGGCCATCAACAAATGCAACCCTTATTCCTTTTGCATCTAGTGCAGAGATGGAGAGAAGATTCTTCTTCAATCCCGGAACATATAAAACATCTTTCATCTTCAGGGATTTGTTGGAGTCTAGCTTGTAGGAAGCTTCTCCACTTTCTTTTATGGGGTATTGGTAGTCATCCTCAAGTTTCACCCTGTGAGGTCACTCATGCTTAGATAGATTGCCGAATGATTCTTTGTTTCTCGTCATGTGCTTGAATGCTCCACTATCTACAAACCAATCATTGCTTCCATGTGAGATGGTGCCCATGAGTGTTAATATTAAGATATATTCTTCATCACTTGAACAATCGACTCTTTCTTCTCTGAATCTTTTCTTTGCTAGTTCATCATCTCTAGCGGTGTGAGCATGATGTCTTTTCTTGTAGGACTTCTTGTTGGAGGAGCCTTTGTTCCTGGGACAATCTTTGGAGTAGTGTCCCTTCTCATCACATGTGTAGCATCTGATACTGGATAGATCTCTTCTAGGTTTCTTTTCTCTTTTGTGATGAGGGTCCTCCCTTCTGTTGTGATGATGATCTTTCGTGATGAGGGTCCTCCTTGTTGTGTTTTTTTCTGGTATGGACTATGAGAGCTTGATCTTCAGTTGCTCCCATCTTTTATTCTCTTGTTATGAGCCTAGCTTCTTCTTGCGTGCATTCTTCCCAAATTATGTTGAAGATAATTAGTTTCTTTCTGGCACATATTCCTTGAATGAATGAATCTCATGATCTTGGGAGACCATTCAAGGTGGTCATAACAGTATCTCCTTCTACCTTCTCTTCGACTGCTTCGAGTTGTTCCTTGAGTTGGGCAACCCTTATAAGTATGACTGCATGCTTTTTGAGTTTTGTATCTTCACATTCTTGAGCTGGTTCCTTAATGTCATCTTCCAATTGATGTTCTTCCTTCAAATAATGTTGACAAAGCATCAAACATCTCCTTGGGTGTCTTCAAGGATGACACATGGGGGATGAGATGATCCTTAATAGAATCTGCAATGATTCTCTTGGCCTTGACCAAGTTCTTCTTATGGATAGCCTTAGTTTCATCTCCCTTTGGAGCTGGAACCTCCCCACTAATATACTTGTCCAAATCATTTTCTTCAAGGATAAGGGAGTTCCGATACTTCCATGCTCGGAAGTTGTCAGCTCCCCCAAGCTTACCATCAAAGTCACATCCCCACCCTTCTACCGGCGAGAGGATGCGACTAACAGCTAACTGTCTGGGCAAACTAAGCTCCATGAACATAAACATGAAATGTGATGAAATAAAAACATACGCAGATGCATAAATGATTATCAAACAACGGAAGCAATTTCATTCATTCACAGCATTTTAACATGTTCATATTAAATCACAATCACATATACAGATGCAGAGGTAAAACAGACAAGAATACTTATCTTGAAATAAGTTTGTCCCGCAACCAGCTACGTCGCTGCAACGTTCCATCCAACCATAGGCCAGTGATCTCATCAATCTCTCAGCAACACTACCACCCCCGAGCTGGGCATGATTCCACAAGGAGTAAGGGGAAACTAGCAGGCTCACACGTAGCCAAGGATACACAACAATACATAGCCAAGCCAAGAGAGTTGGGTTTATCAGGCTATTAGGAGTTGGAAACGTTGGCTGCTAAGCTAGTGGGCTCACTGAAGAGCTAAGCACACCTGCACCAGAGCTAGCCTGACTTCTAAGACATCCACACACACCCAACACAAGGAATCATCCCCTTCTCTATTGCACAGTCCCTCAGGCCATGACTTCCCTTCCAGTGCTATTCAGGGGGTGTAGAGAACAAAGTCGGCCCTCTAGCTTTGTCTGTGAGGCTCTAGCACATACTAGGTTTATCAAGCACACTCATGCTCCATTTCCACTCCCAAACAGTCCGAAGACCAACCATTGTGCACACACAGCAAAACAACAGATCTGGGATTGAAGGGAAAACACCACAGAACAAAACCATAATGATAATTGGGTAATACACAGCCCAGATTGAGCAATTCGACACTAGAGTCGTTCTTGGCCCTATCGTGGCCAAAACGACTCAACAACAATCCACAGCAACCCAAAATTCGTGGGGAAACCAACAGCGATCTCTCAGCTGCGTGAGGGGAAGAATAAGACCTGCGTGAAGGTGGATTCACCTACATAGACCCACGACGTGAAGAGAAACTACACACACAAAATCGGGGAAGAAGAACCATCGCGAATGCCTGTCTGTGTGAGGAAAACGAGTGCCTGCGTGAGTGTAGAATGACCTCCCTTGGTGGAGTATGCGTGTGGTCAAAGGACTGACAGTCCTGCCAACCACTCGACTGCCCATGCACATGTTCCCCCAAGGGTGATAACTACCCAACCAACTCCTGCAGAATTAAAACGGTTGGTGGATGAGACAAGGAAGGGTGAATAAGACAAAAAGGTTGGCTGACAGCTAGATGGTTCACCACATGACACTTGGTTGTTCCCCAATGGCCCCCAAGGGTTAGACATCCCCCCCCTTAACCTTAGGAAATCATGCCCTTTTCATTATTGTTGCATCAACATAGCTGGTTGTGGGTCTTTTAATTAATTTTGCAAATGTACATGGTGCGCAACATTATAACATGCCTGGCTAGCACAAAATACCATAGGCGTCGTTGAAACATAATACGACAATCAATGGTGGGGCATTTTCCTATAGCTCCACACCATGATCCATTACATATATACATCATATACATTTAATGCAAATGGGGTCAAAACCAGGGTGTTACAATCAAGCTGGGTATGATGAGTCATTTTAAAATGAGAAACTCAAATGGAAATAACAGAGAATTAGATCTTACCAATTTGAGATGCCCAACCTGGTTCTAGAGCTGGTTGACCTAGGGTTCCACACAAAAACCCTAATTTTCCAAGCTTGGAATCTTGGAATTTTGTCTGGATAGAAAGATGCACCTCCTTGAGGCAAGTTGCTCAGTGAGGTCCTTTGCCCAATTTAGTGGAGGGAAACTCCAAAAATATGATGCCCTAGTTTCTCCTGGCACTATTGTCTGGGTCAAAAATGAAAATTCTTCAAATTTGATTATGCTTCCTCCAAAAGATGCGCCCTCCTAGGGCGAGTTAGCCTAGCCCTCTTTTCTTAATGATCAATGGAGAGAAGACCTTGGACTAGGAAGCCCTAGTTTCCGTTGTTGCATAGTGCCTTCTTTCAGAGTGGCTCTGATACCATGTTAGATTTTCTACTTTAATTCAAATTGATTAGGATCTTTATCTAAAAGAATAACAAGCACAACAAGATACACAAGATGTATATACCTAAATAGTATAATACTATTATTATTAATTAATTAACCATTAGGTTAATTAGTATTAATGGTCAACGGTCACTTCTTTTGATGGTCTGACCATTCATAGGTTAGCTCCCA
>LPNX010732168.1:532939-583815 GCA_001517045.1 Pseudotsuga menziesii | reverse complement strand
TTTATGGGTTTTTCAAAAGAGATAAACCATTGCAAGAAGTTAGAAATGATTTGAAATAAAACCCACAGAGCTTGAAACGAAAATATCGGATATCGACGTAGCGGCGCCAGTTCTGCATGAAGATATAAAAGACTTAGTTGAAGAACTGAAAATGTTGGTAATACAAAGGCCATAAGAAGAATCTAACAAGCATGCAGACAAAGAAAAACCAAAAACACATCAGTCTTACCCCTCAAGTCAGTTGAAGGAGGAAGATGCTGCGGCATCTCACTTTTCAAGCGAGGGAATGCAAGCTACTATGGCACCTAAGATAGCAGAAGCGGTTCTGCCCCTAGAATATCCAAATAAGGAGTTAGAAATAGAATTTGCACCCACGATAGAAGAAGATGGACTCAAGGAAGAACCTATTGCGACTTTCGAGTGCTCAAGCCGAATAGAGCTAACGTCTACATCAGCACTCATGTCAGAAGAAGGGATTCCTATCATAAAGGAACAAGCTTGGTCGACTCCCAAGTTCTCAGGTCAAGCAGAGCACTATAGCCCATATACAATCTGTTGTTCACTACAACCCATATACTTCCTGCTTATTTATTGAATTCTTAAACAAAATTATTTGTATGAATATGCTCCCCTATTAAGTTTGACACCTTTTACGCAGAAAGCAAATCTGCAATCCATGTACATATGGTTTTTGTCATCAAACCTTTGTATATAGAGTTGAAGAATTGGAAATAATTATCAATCATCTTCTTAATTTCTAATTTATAAATTTTTCATTACTTGCAAAAAAGCCTTCCATGCCAAAGATGTAGCCGAACCTTTGAAAGAAAAAAAGAAAAAAGAAAACGCTCTTTCTTGCTCTTTGCTATTTCATACCGTCTTTATTCTGCAGGTTGCAACAACTCCTGCCACAGAACAGAAGAAACAACCAGCAGGCATCATTCTCTGTGATATATACAATAAGCTGTGTTCGATGGCGACACCCACCAGCCCATCAATGGAAAAAAATCCTTCCTCTTCACAAGATGTTCTAGAAACAGTGACTATATCAACGAGCTCAACATCAATGACAACACCAACAAGAAATAGTCCTAAAAGGTTTCTTTTGCCTTTACACCTTCATAGTTGTTCGGAGCTTGTTTTCCTCACCAATAATCATGTTCATGTTCCTGTATTTGTTTCTTAATCAACAAGAAAGAACAATTTCATTGTTCCTTTCCTAGTTCCATCAAACAGTGGTTTGTGCAGCGCTCTTCCCTTGTAGTTGATATTCTTTTCTATGTATGAACCTGCCTGCTACAACAGGTTAAAACAAGTAGCAGTTGAACCGCCCACAATTAATCAAATATGTACAGAATCCATAGCCATGTCTTTGAAGGTGATATCTTGGTTGTGTATAGACCTGCCCAAAATCGTACACAAAGTTCTCATGTTAAAGCAAAGATCCTTCACGCAGATATATTCGACAGAAATGGGTTGATGACCATAACAATCACCATAAACGATAGCCTTATCAATCACTTTGGCAATTGCACATTGCCAGGCAAAAGCATCGGAATAACTGGATTTGAAGAGCGCGCCATCAACAATTTTCAACCTTCACAAATTCTGTCACCAAGGACTCTGCGCTCTTGCCATGAACAATAGAATTATTGACTTCAAAAAACTCTAAACATAAGGTATGCAACGGATATGCCCTTTCATAGCTTTGTCAGAATATTTAACTCTGTTCCATCTTATTCTAGTATGAGTTTAGCTGGAATCCTGCAAAACAGAATTTGTTGTTTAAAAAAACTTTTCGACTGTGAAAAATGCTTTTATGCCCATGACATGTTCATGTACCAAAACATGAAATGACATAGTTTCGTTTCCTGTACCTTTTCCAAACAAACAAGAAAATTAACAATGCATATGATTCCATTTTTTACAAGCTTTGATAGAAATTATCTCCCTGCCACCTGTATTTTGGTATGAAATTTCATCTACAAATACAACTGTTTTTCAGTACACAAACTTCCAGGTTTCCAGGACAGTTGACCTGTTCTTGCTGCTTTATTTTGTACAACTTTCTGTTTTTTGACAACAGACAGTTTTACTTCTCTAGCTTTGGACAATTCTAAAACAAGAATGACAAAAAAAACGAAGGAACTTCATGTCATCACAGCATGCTTGCATTGACATATTCGCTACAGTTTTCTTGTCTCCTCTTCTTCTGACTGCAATGTCATAGTTTTTTTTTCTTAAGTCAATGTTAAATTCAGCTGCTCACTTCGGATCTACTGTCACTTCTTTATCAATGACTCATGGACTCCTGCTTGTGAGCTGGAGTCTGTACCATTGTATATCTTAAAAATGGAATAAAACAGTTGGCTGCAATAATTGTATGCTTCCATTTAATAAGAAGTTTTGCTTGAAAAAAAAGGCCAGATGTTTCCATATTCATTGTTGAAATACAACTATAGCCAATGTAAGTTACATGCACAAGTGGTTGCACCATCCTCCTTATACTTAATCAGATCCTGCACATAGAATGCAAATACTTCCATTCTATTGAAAGAGAATAAAGCTTTTTACATCGGTACTTTCAAAAAACTGAGTAGACACTGTTGAAATTTAAGGTTAGGTATACTTCAATGCATAAACAGAACAAGGTTAGATTCAGAATAGTACTCGTTTCAATAAATTTGATCTGCAATAAAATTAAACATAATTTTCATCTCTTTCAATTTTAACACTCTGCTGGCCACTGTGTTAAAGTTGGTCAACTTTAACACTGCTGGTCACTGCGTTAAAGTTGGTCCTTGAGATGATACACCAAATGTACAGTAACAAAATAGTAGATAAAGTACAGAAGATAACAGTACTAAAGAATCATTACCATTATTTGAATCAGCCTTATACTTAGATACTTTTAAGATTGATTTTGTCACTGAAGGGACAAGTCAATTTGGGTAAACACATTACGTACCTTGAGAGAGAGGGAGTTTAAAGCAGAAGTAAACAGACCTCAGATTCTTCAATCAAATTAACAACACAGCTGTACTCAGTACAGTCATATTGACAAGAGACACACAGTCACGCTGCCGACAGGGATACAGTCACACAGGAAGACATAAAATACAGTCAAGCAGCAGGATCTTACACAGTCACGCTGGCGGGTGTAAATAAATTCACATACAGCAGGTATATAGTGAGGATGGTGTAAATACGAACACAATAGAATGGAGACCACCGGTCACACTGCAAGTGATCATGTGGAGCAGAGCCACGAGATGGAAGAGTCACGTGAGTCAGGGATAGGACCACAGGATCGCCCAGTCATGCAGAAGGCATGCGGAGCAGAGAAAGGGACCCACGGGATAGGGCCACGTTCATGCGGAGCAGAGACCACGTGCACGGGATAGGGTCACGGTCATGCGAAGCAGAGACCACGCAGATGGAACGGATCACGTGCACAGGATAGGGCCACGGTCATGCGAAGCAAAACAGTCACACACAGGAAGAAAATCATGCGGACAGTCACGGTGGAGGATGCTGAAGGATCACGTAGAAGCAGTCACCGTGGCGGATGTAGAAGGATCACACAGAATGAGTCACCATGGAGGAACACGCAGACACTAAGCCACACGGGTGATGGAGTCAGCAGCAGTCGAGAGCCAAGTTAAGAGATGGATACGAAGTATATATCTTGAATGATACCCCTTTTCTTTATATATAGGTTAGGGTGTTTAAATAACACAACGTGAGTCAAACACTTAGGTTTGCTTAGGAACAAGATAAAATGAAGTGGTCCAAAAATAAAATAAAAAATAAATGGTTCAAGGATTATAAAATAAAACCATAAGGTGAAATGGTGTAACAATAAGAAAATGGTCAAAAGATAAAATAATAAAAGGTCCAATAAAACCATAAAGTAAAGTAAATGGTCAAAAGTTTTTTTTAATAATAAAAACCATAAAGTAAATGGTCCAAGCTAAGAATAAAATAACTTAGGTTAGTGTAGCAACAATAATAACAAAGGTACACACACAAAAGAGTGCTAGGATCAAACAACCCAAATACCCACAATATCAAGTTGGACCAACAAGACCAAGGACTTTAATCTTTTCTCTCTCTCAAGGTACAATGTTTTATATATATTTTATCATCACTTTATAAGGAGAAGATCCAAACCGGATGGTACGATCTTTTGGTCCTCAACACTGCTGCTAAGGGTTAGGTGCTAGGGACATCATCAAGGGGTGGCCAGTCCCTTGAGAAGCAACCTAGCAATAATGATTAGGAGAGATGACATCATCATCTTCCATTCTTAAAGAATGGCTCTCAACCCTAGGCTGAGTTTCAGTCCCAGACTAAATCATGTTGATAAACCCATGGACCCTGACCGGGCCCTCCATTCTACCGGAGAATGGTCCTCAGTACTAAGTTGAGTTTCAATCCCGGACTTAAAGTTGATCAACTACCTGCAAGACCTACTTGGACATCGTGTCCTTGGTCTTAGACCAGAATATGTCTCTGCCTCTACCCACAAAATCTACTTGGACATCTTGTTTCTGGTCCTAGACCAGAATAACCTAGAGGCACATAGGGGCCCTAGCCACATACTAGGGGCTTTGCCATGGAATCAACCTGCTTGGTCCCAGACCAACACCCCAAGAGACTACTGGGGGCCCTTAGGTACCTTATAGGGTCTTACTCTACCCTAGTTAAATGACTAAGGTACCATCCTCTGAGAGAATGGGTCTCGCAACTACACTAACTTTAACACTCGAGGGGCATTATCAGCACATCGTAAACATACCTCACTATTACATGGTGATAACTCATCTTGATGTGTTCCAACCTGTCATTAAATACACGGTTTCTTGAGAGCTTCAAACAGTTCTCCATCTCAGCACGAAGCATGATCTCATAGATCCTCTTGGAAGTTATAGCTGACTTCCTCTGATAGCTAAGAATCACTTTCCACATATCATCTTTCCAAACCTGCTGTTTGACTGACTCCCCATAATGAGAGTAAACTAAATCGGTGGCAAGGCTCTCATTGGAGCAAGCTTGAAGATTTTCAATAGTCTTCTTAAAGAGATAAAATGAAGTTAGCTTGGCCTTCTTACTCTGCTTCTCTAAGTGAGAAGTCTTATAGGCTTCATGTTGATTTTTCTGAGCAACATCGAGAGCCATTCTCTTAGGAGAATGGAGACACCTGGTCCGGAACCAGGGTGTGGAGCCAGTCCAGCACTAGGGGAACTCAACCTAGAGTTGAGTGACCATTCTATTGAATGGTGACATTTGGTCCGGGACCAAGATGTGGACCCAGTCCAGCACTTTGGGGGACTCAACCTAGGGTTGAGTGATCATTCTGTTGAATGATGATATCTGGTCCAAGACCACGATATGGACCCAGTCTAGCATTGGGGGGGACTCAACATTGTGTTGAGTGACCATTCTGTTGAATAGACATCTGGCTCGGGACCACGAGGTGGACCAGTCTAGTACTGGTAGACTTGGCTTAGTTTTGAGTAGCCATTCCTTTGAATGGAGGCACTTGGTCAGTTACCAGGACTCAGCCTGAGGCTGAGGGCCATTCTCCAGGAGAATGGAGGCGCTTGGTCTGTTACCAAGTATTTGACCTAGTTTCAAATTATGCAGCCTATGGATGAGGCACCTGGTCTGTTACCAAGAAGGCACTATAAGCCCTAGACTGGGTCTAGGCATGTGTGACACTCTGACCCTTGATCAGTGGGCTTTGCGATCTTCTCCAAGGCTTAGCTACCCGATCTTGGTGTCATATAGAGTGTGAGATAAAAGCATTAGTAATTCTCTCTGTTTATGATGATGTACTTTGAGTGGTGATAAAAGACCACCTTGACCACAGGGGCACTTGATTCTACAGGTAAAAGCCAAAAATACATAAGGACTTCTGGACCACCGATAAAAGTCAAAAATACATAAGGAGTTTTGGACCACCAGTAAAAGTCAAAATAACATAAGGATTTTTTGGACCATAGGTAAAAGGACTTTTGGACCACAGGAAGGCTAAAGGCAAAAGTCAAAATTAGAAAAGAATAAAATAATAATATTTTGTTTTTTCTAATTTTGGTCCACTTACAGGTGACTCAAAGGATATAAAAGAAGATCAATCCACTTCATTATCACACACACTTGGCTTCCACAGGTACAACTGCTCCATAGAAGAAGATTTTACTGGTTCAAGAAGAAGAGGAAGTTTTGTGTATGCCATAGCATGGATGAGTCTAGCTAGGGCATCCACATTTGTCTTTGGATCTAAACCCTAAGCTAGGGTTTCATCAACAATAAGGCAACAACAGTTCTCTCTCTATTTTCATGTGTTAGGGTTTGTCACATACCCCAATTTTGTAAAATAATGTTTTTGTTTTAATTTGATTCCTAAGACATTATGTTAAAATTAATGCTAAGTAGGAACTGATGACTTAGCAGAGTCAAAAGATGTGGAATGTAATTCTGAATATTTTATTTTTAATAAATAAAAAGTGGAGACAACAGCTTGGGAGAGCTGTTAATAAGAGTGTTACTGGTCAAATTAGTGGAAGGAACTAGGTGGAGAGCAAAAGACAAGTGGCAACATCCTCAAACATTTCCTAGGTTGTAGGTGGCAACTTCCCTACATTTGGGGTCATGATCCCCCAAGAAAGTGGGATTAGAGCAGGTGGCTCAATAAATGACAACTAACCCAAAAAGACCTAGGCAATCTTTTAAAAGTACTCAATGTAGAGAGCTGAGGCTGCTCAGATATTTTCCAGGAGAAGAATCATTTAGGTGGAATGCACTTCAAGGAATTCATTGGGAAAAAGGGAAAACTGTAAGGAAGGTGTTTTGAGAGATAAACTACAGTAACTTGGTCTGATACAGCTTGCTAAGCTGAGAGAATTGACTGATAAGTTCAGGATTGGTATTGAGTCTCAAGACTGGTACTTGATTATTGCTGCACAGTGCACCTAGTTCCAGCCAGGGAGACCAAAGCAAGCTCGAGGGTCATGAGGAGTCGCTATTTGAGCGCTCTCCAGGAGTTGGTAGGGAGGAATGACCTCCCATTGCTGTTGTCGTTCAAGCTCTAAGAACAGGTTCTGTTATTATTTAATTTCTGTGTTATTATCTGTGTATGATTGAATGATGCATTTGCAGTTTATGATGTAGAAACTTAGAGGATAGGATAACTCAGTTTGTTTAGTAATGAAATTATGTTTAATGAAAGACAAACCCTACCTGTGTTTTTTCTCATTTGGAGTGATCCAGATCGTACTCCAGCACAGGTGGTGAAATTATATGAAGGTAGTATGATGCAATGTTAGTTCGATTAAGGGAATGTTTACTTTTATTCTACTATCATTTTATTCTACTATCGGAAGAAATAGCATTCTGTGTATGGAGAAGGATTAGGGTTAGACACCTAGACTATGAATGACAGATTTTAGAAACAAAGAAAGAAGTTATATCTTTTTACTGTCAGTAGTATGTTTGGTAAATGAACAATTCCTTTTACAGTATTCATTTTTGAAACCTTTTTATCTACTTGAAACAAAGGAAGAGTATATATAAAAGTTAAAATATGTAGTATCAGGTTATTTTAGAATGCCATTCATTTCTACAGGTTATTTCTTTTCTGTATAGAATAAATAATTACTGTATTCTTCTTTTATAACATTCGAACTGTGAGGGAGGATAGACTGTTTTTTTTTAGGTTTATTTCCAGAGCTAAAACTAATAGATGTAAGATTTTTAATTACACTGCAATGTAAATAACTTCTTCATTTTATTTAACTGAATTTAAATAAGTTATATAACTACTATCCTACCTTTTTGAAACTTAAACAGATACTAACATATAGTTTACAGGTCAAAACATAAATAGTATTATTCTTTCTTTTATATTATAAATACTAGTATTATAACCTAAATAGAATAATACAGAATACTGAAGGGACCTCTTATAAAGTATATTAGTACAGAAGCATAAGAATATAACAGAAAAACACTTTCTTATTATACACCTTCTATGGACTAAGTATAAAGGTAATATATAATTATAGGAATAGTATTACTAAGTAAATAAAGTAATGTATTTATCCCATCATAGTAAGCATTAAATATAATATAATTTCTGTACTCAAAAGCTGTATCTGACAGATACATAAGTACTTCAGTAAAAACATGGAGTTCTTATATCTCCAAAGGTTAAAAATTATATAACAACATTTACAAATTCTATTGTAATAAAGTAAGTTATTATAAAAACAATGTACAGAAACCCCAGAAGGTAATAATTAAATAATATTACAGGGTAAAAACTCATTTGCAATAATGCGCAGGAAAAATTAAGCCAACAGAGTAATAATATGCTCAATTCACCGAGCCTAACCTATCAGTATTCAATATAAACAATAACCCAACAAATTACTGAAGTACATTATAAATAAAAGATATTATTTAAAAAGGAAAATTGTAAATACTTATTATATATCTTCGAGTTAGGTTAAAACCCTCCTAGCATTCAAATGTACATCAGAGTTAACAAACTAAAGAGTCTAATTTAGTATATGTACTCACGGCCTTAAACAAAATCCACAGAGTAAGGCTTTTATAGCCTTTCCATCATTTACATATATTTATACACAGTAATCAGAACAAAACCAAAATTTACAGTCACGGCCTAAGCCGGAGGCCCCGCATCAAGCGAAGGGTTTAACTTCAACAAACAAACAGGGAACCGGTCAACCCATTTGAACCAAAACCACAAGGGTTGCAGGCCACTGCGACCAACCCACAACTATCCCATAAGGGACCAAACAAGGAGGATTTGCCATGGATATCCAGGGCTTACTGTGAACCAGCAAGTCGCCACGGTCCCGCACCAACCACGCAGAGGGGGACAGGTCGACACCTGTTAATAAAGAAGAACAATAATATTAAAAACCTTGTATCAAAATAAACAACTGTGTAAATAAAGCAATCTGTAAAGATAACGAATGAGTTAAACAATGTTTCTTACCTCAAATTTTAATTGAAACATGACAACCCATGAGCAGCAGAACGGCTACCAACGCAAGGAAAAGTACACCTTTCATCTGCAGCCAGAAAGGAGTTTACCAGCAGGGTAAGCAACCAATGGCGACAGGGGTCTAAGCAACTGGCCAAGCAAGTGTAAACGCTTGGGCCGCAACCATCTTCAACAAAAATTACATATGCTGCAAACCCTATGCCTTCAGTAACCCAGGAAAGCAAGACCTCGACTCTCACTATCAAGCCAAAGAGGAAGGAGTCCTTTTACAGTCGAAGGTTCTTGTTTGAGCGAGCTGCGATGGAGAAACCCTAGAGAAAGTATCACTATCCTATACCAAGCAACAAACAGTTTCGTGACAGCACCTCTCCATTAAGCATTCAGGACGAGCTTACGAGGAGAAACATCAAGCAGGGAGACTGCCGGCAACAAATGCAAGCGACAGTGCAAACAAGAGCATGGTAGCAGAGCGGCCAAAGGGCCCGAAGGTGACGGAGAGAATGTTAAGCTAGGGTTCGAGATTGCCCTTATAACCATACAACGCTTGGCCACGGTGTTGCCACGTCTCCATGCAAATTATTTACATGCAGTGGGTATTTTCCCATAGTCTCGACGAGCAATCGCAAGAGGACGATGATACCAATCATTCTTGCTGATTACGAAGGTTCCACCATAGTCCTTAGCTCCAAAGTCAACCTATATTTTACGTTGCATGATAACAAAAGAATCATTACTATATAAACTTGTTATAAAGTTTACAAAAGGCGTGGAGAACTTACGACCCATCAATATACATTATGGTATACTATCACTCAAATAGTTATAACCTTGGTATTAGTAAAATCTTGTAATATGGTATAAAAGGAATTAATTAACGTTTATTTGGTGAGATTAGTGCCTCAATCATATGATCATTTAACCAATTAATGATAACTCGGCAAGGGTAGATACATTACATAACTTAGCACATTATGCAAATAAAAGAGGTACTCATTACAAGATTATAGAACTATAATCTAAAGATAAACCATAAACATTTCATGGGTAATGTCTAAGCTATGACCTCATTGTTTATAACAAACATGACATTCAATCTTTGAACCAACTATAACTCTATCTAAAGATATGATAGTTGATGTTTATAAAAGAATTTTCTTAAAGTCAATTTATGGTATATACCCTACATGCTAGCGTTAGCCTTTTTCTTTAAATATTTATTTAGTAAACCAGTAAGGTTTGCTATTAAGCACGATAAGTCTTAATAGCTTAAGGAGCTTGACTTTGAAGTCTTTATAAATTAAATACCTTAACTAAATAATAAATTCCAAGTAAATTATGGGCAGAGGAACTTGTTCTGTCAACACTACTATAGCCTGATTGGAGGTAGTATATAAGATATAATTCCTTAGAACTTCAACTGGGAGGATGGATTAATAGTTAGAAGCATAATAACTTTTACACATTACTTTCATATTGCAAAGAGCAATCAAAAATTTATCAGGATGAAAAGGGAGTAAGTTCACTTGTAAAATAGATCCTTAATGTATTAACCCGGTCATTCTTAATATGTATGCAAAGAAAGATTAAGGCATTTTTACACTTGACGACTATGATAGACATCGAAGAGTTCAGTAAGCATTAAGAACTATAAATTTACGTCTTTTAGAAAGAAAACAGTTGTCGTCAGTACTGATAGAACTAAATCTCATTTCCATAGCATCTTAAAAGGAATGACGACTTAATGGTTTTACCTCATAAAGCACTTGAATTTGAATAACATTTATATTCTTTTACTGAGCTATTATTGTGCGACGAAGAAATATCTGAATGGTTTAGAATTATTGACAAGCAGCACCCGAACTTCTTACCTGTAAGTCTGTAAGAGCAGGAAAACTTTCTGCGTTAGCTCAAAAGCTAAGTAATCCCAGAATATCATGACAGTTCCACCTTGTGGTCGCAAAGAAAAACAAGTCATTAAACTGAAAAAGAATTGTTCTTTAAGATAAACATAATCAAATAGATAATTCAGATAATGAATCCATTAACATATAACTAATTAAACAATTAGTTGACTGCATTTATGAAAATTATCTGTTTTTTAAAAATTTTAAATTTTTTGGAAAATTTGGGGATTTGACAAGGTTTCACCCTAACCCTCCTCACCTTCACGAAGTTGTCATGGGCAGCTTCAGTCTCTCTCGGGAAGGTTATTCTGCTCCTCCAGACAGCTCCTCTACCTTCAGGCAGCTTCCTTTCTCCACGGGGCAGCCATCTTCAGATCTGGGCAACCCTCCTACCTCACTGGATGCCCTCATTCTCTCCCGGACAGACCCTCCTCACCCTCGGGTCACCTACAGAGATCCTGAGAGGGGTTTAAGGCTATGGCAAAACCTCGAGCTGCCACTACAGACCCTCGGGCTACCACTACAGACCCTTGGGCTACTGTAGCAAACCCTCGGGTCACCAACAAACAACCTGTAAGCGCTGTTGTGTACACAGCAAGCCCTCCAGGCAGCTCCCAGGCCTCCGGGCATAGAGCAGAGACCACAAGAAGGCCTCCGGGCATAGAGTTGAGGCCACGAGCAACCTTCTAGGCACTTGTAGGCCCTTCGAGCAGTGTTGCAGCAGACTGGGTCAGCTCGAGTAATCCTAGTAGAAAGATTGGGCAAGAGTAGAGGCTTGGTAGCAAGTGAAAGCAAAGGTCCAGGCGGGTGAAAGCAAAGGGTTCGGGCAGGTGAAATAGAAAACCAGGCAGACCTAACAGGAATCTGGGCAGAAGGGAAGAATCTGGGCAGACAAGCAACGAATTGATCTTTTCTGTCAGACACAGGAAATTAGGGCATCAAGCCCTAATTTGTATTTCTGTAAAAGTTATCTTTTTGGAAACTTTTCATGGTTCAAATCCATTAAGGTTTGACAATTTGTCCTTGAAGAATTATTGACAAATATTTATCTCAGAATTATGAGATTGAAGAAAACTCAGTCATCTCATTTACGAGATGAGTTACTAATGCTTTTGGGGGTTTTGTCCTTTAAAGGTTTCCCCATTGAAAAATATGGTGTTCGTGTGTTCATGTTGTTTTTATTGCACTTGTCATTTCTTATCAGTTCGTCTGCAAATTTTTTACGTATTCATGCTAATGGTAAAATTCAACATGGTATCAGAGCTTAGCATGTGAAGACACAGTAAAGGGACATTGTTGTTGTCTTCCTAGACCTTGGGATAAGTTTTGTAGACTTAACATTTGACTGAGTGGCAGAGATGGCCATCAATATCTTCAGACCGGAAGAAGCTACAAGGTTTAGCTAACTACAACTCCTGGAAGGCTAGGTTGGCAGCTATTCTAGAAGAAAATGACTTGGATGACATTGTGTTTAATGTCAGTGAAGTGCCAACATCTAATGCTGGCAGACTTGCTTAAAAAAAGAAGCAGGCTAAGGCTAGAAGGATCATTTATGATTCTGTCAAAGAAACAGTGATGCCCAACATCATAGCTCTAAAGACTTCCAAAGAATGCTTTGACACCTTGGCCAACTTGTATGAGAAAAAGGCTCCCAGTCAGAAGAGAGTCTTAAAGAAGAGGCTACGAACTTTGAAGCTAAACAAGGATGAAGGAGTTGGTTCCTTCTTCACGAAGATTGTATAGGTAAGAGATCAACTTATTGCTATTGGTATTGCTGTTGATGATGATGACCTTGTGCAAATTGTGGTTGATGGTCTCCCAAGCTCTTGGGAAACCTTAATGGCATTTGTCAGTGGACGAGAGAATCAACCAACATTCGAAAGACTTTGGCATGATTGCATAAAAGAAGAGGGAAGGACTTCAGTAAAGGTAACCAAGGAAGGTGACCTTGCACTTGCAACAAAGACAAAGAAGTTCAAGAAGCCCTCCCCTCAGCAAAAGAAGGCAAAGGAACCTCAAGGTAAGTTCTCTGATATGTCAAAAGTGGAATGCTATAATTGCCACAAGTTTGGACATCTTTCCAAGGATTGCAGGCAAACCAAGAAGAGAACTACAATGAGGTTTCATGCCTCTGCTGCAGAAGCAGAAGAAGAAGAAGAAGAACCGAAGAAGAAGAAGAAAACCAAGGCTAACAAAGAAGAAGAACCTAGAAGAGAGTACTACCTGATTTCTTCCCTCTCACCAGTTACAGAAAGAAGAAGTTCACCACACAGGTGGAACTTGGAGATGACTCCACTTACAAGATTGAAGGAGTTAGCTCAACTTCACTTCAACTTGACTCAGGTACAATTCTTCATATTGATGATGTCTTATATGTCCCTGGTTTGAAGAAGAATCTTCTATCTGTTGCTAGCTTAGAGGATAAGGGCTACAGAGTCCTCTTCATGGACAAGAAAGTCCTTCTATGGGCAAAGGGTGAAGATCTAAGCTCAACAGTACAGATTGGGGTACCAGAGGGAGGCCTTTACAGGGCTTCCAAGGATTCCACTCTTGCAGTTGATCCATGTGAGCTGTGGCATAGAAGGTTTTGACACCTTCACTACACAGCTCTTCCAGGCTTACAAAAGATAGTCAACAAAGATATGATCTTCCATGAGGAAGTTCGTCCACTTGAGTTTCCAGTTTCAGAAATTTAGAGGGAGGAAATGGAATTTGAAGATCAAATTTCAGAGGACACTGAAAGTCCACGAGAAGAACTACTTGAAGTTTCTCCTTCCAAAAGGAGACCATCTTTGTACCAAGAAATGATACAAGAAGACGAGAAGCATAAAGCTCCTCCCGGGACTTTAAGAGAAAACATAAGACCACATAAGTACTCCGGTCTTATGAGTCATCTTATCAATGCAGAACCTTCAGCAAGTAAACAGGTATGGGTTGATGCCATGATTGAAAAGTACAGTTCAATCATGAAGAATGATGTGTGGGAATTTGTTCTCAGACCAACAGGAAAGTCAGTAGTGACATCCAAATGGCTTTATAAATTCAAGCATGCTGCTGATGGCAGTGTGAAGTAGAGTAAAGCCAGAATCGTAGCTCGTGGTTTCACTCAGAAAGAAGGCATTGGCTATGATGAGACTTTTGCTTCTGTTGCTAGGTACACTACTATTAGTACCATCATTTCTCTTGTTGCATGGAAGTTACAGACAACCTTCCTCAATGGAAAGATTGAGGAGGAAGCCTATATTGAACAACCTGAAGGCTTTGTGAAGAAAGCCTTGTATGGATTGAAACAGGCTCCGAGAGCCTGGTATGCGAGGATGGATGGATTACTCTATAGCTTGGGGTTTTCCAAAAGTACAGCTGATTCTAACCTGTACTTTGAGGTTGTTCATAATCATGTCTTAATACTTGTTCTATTTATAGATGACTTGTTCCTTATAGATGATGAACAGTTGACAGAACTGTGCAAGAGGGAGATTACCTCTGAATTCAAGATGAAGGATCTCGGGTTGATGCATTATTTCCTTGGCTTAGAGGTCTGGCAAAAGCCAGGTGAGATCTTTTCGACATAAGGAAAATATGCAGGATTGCAAGTCTATGGGCATACCCATGACTACCAACTTGACAAAGTTGGGTGACTCAATTACCACTGACCAGTTCACAGAGTGTGGACTCTTCTCTGTACAGACAGCTTATTGGATCCTTGATGTGTCTCATGCATACAAGACTATACATCTATTACACAAAGAATGCTCTGAGTCAATTCATGTCCAACACTTATGGGCTCAGGTATACTTCCAGCAGTGAAGTATTGTTATGTGGATATGCTAATTCAGATTGGGATGGCAGTGCAGTAAACCAGAAAAGTACCTCTGGCTATTGCTTTAGTATGAGATCTGCAGTGATCTCTTGGTCCAGCAGGAATCAGGATTCCATAGCTCGAAATACAGTTGAGGCAGAGTATAGTGCTGCAAGGGATCCCTGCAAGGAAGCAGGTTGGCTTAGAAAACTTATATCTGATCTATTCGAGGGAAAGCTTGACCCAACGATCATCCACTGCGATAATCAGAGTTGCTTAAAGCTTTTAGAGAACCCAGTGGTTCATAATAGATCGAACCACATTGAAATGAGGTATCATTTCATCAGAGACCTAGTGCAGAGAGGTGCTCTGAAGTTGCAGTACATTCGTACGCATGAACAGATCACATATATATCGACCAAGCCTCTGACAGCATCAAAGTTCGTATACTTTTGTGACAAGCTTGATTTTCTGAGCAGCATTGAGAACCATTCTCTTAGGAGAATGGAGTCGCCTGGTCTAGAACCAGGGTGCGGACCCAGTCCAACACTGGGGGACTCAACCTAGAGTTGAGTGACCATTCTGTTTAATGGTGACATCTGGTCTGGGACCAGGATGTGGACCCAATCCAGCACTGAGGGGGACTCAACCTAGAGTTGAGTGATCATTCTGTTGAATGATGATATCTAGTCCGAGACCACGATATGGACCCAATCTAGCACAGGGGGGGACTCAACCTTGTCTTGAGTGACCATTATGTTGAATGGTAAACATCTGGTCTGGGACCACGATGTGGACCATTCTAGTATTGGTAGACTCAGCTTAGTTCTGAGTAGCCATTCCTTTGAATGGAGGCACCTGGTCGGTGACCAAGACTCAACCCGGGGCTGAGGGTGCTTGGTTTGTTACCAAGTATTTGGCCTAGTTTCATTTTATGCAGCCTATAGATGAGGCACTTGGTCTGCTACCAAGAAGGCACTATAAGCCCTAGACTGGGTCTAGGCATGTGTGACACTCTGACCCTTGTTCAATGGGCTTTGCGATCTTCTCCAAGGCTTAGCTACCCTTGGTTAAGACACCTTAGTACCCAATCTTGGTGTCACATAGAGTATGAGATAAAAGCATTAGTAATTCTCTCTGTTTATGATGATGTACTTTGAGTGGTGATAAAAGACCACCTTGACCACAAGGGCACTTGATTCTACAGGTAAAAGCCAAAAATACAAAAGGATTTCTGGACCACAGGTAAAAGGCAAAAATACATAAGGCGTTTTGGACCATAGGTAAAAGTGAAAAATACATAAGGACTTTTTGGACCACAGGTAAAAGGACTTTTGGACCACAAGAAGGCTAAAGGCAAAAGTCAAAATTAGAAAAGAATAAAATAATAATATTTTGTTCTTTCTAATTTTGGTCCACTTACAGGTGACTCAAAGGATATAAAAGAAGATCAATCCACTTCATTATCACACACACTTGGCTTCCATAGGTACAGCTGCTCCATAGAAGAAGATTTTACTGGTACAGGAAGAAGAGGAAGTTTTGTGTATGCCCTAGCATGGATGAGTCTAGCTAGGGCATCCGCATTTGTCTTTGGATCTAAACCCTAAGCTAGGGTTTCATCAACAATAAGGCAACAACAGTTCTCTCTCTATTTTCATGTGTTAGGGTTTCACCCTAACCCTCCTCATCTTCATGAAGTTATCACGGGCAGCTTCAGTCTCTCTCGGGAAGGTTCTCCTTCTCCTCCAAACAGCTCCTCTACCTCCGGGAAGCTTCCTTTCTCCATGAGGCAGCCATCTTCCGATCTGGGCAGCCCTCATTCTCTCTCGAACATACCGTCCTCACCCTCGTGTCACCTACAAAGATCCCCTGAGGGGTTTAAGGTTGTGGCAGATCCTCGGGCTGCCACTACAGACCCTCGGGTCACCAACAGACATCTCGCAAGGGATGCTGTGTACAGCAAGCCCTCCGGGAAGCTCCTGGGCCTCCGCACATAGAGCAGAGGCCACGGGATGGCCTCCATGCACAGAGTTGAGGCCACGAGCAGCCCTCCGGGCAATGTTGCAGCACACTGGGTCAGCTCGAGCAGTCCCAGCAGAAAGACTGGGCAGGAGCAGAGGCTTGGTAGCAGGTTCAGGCAGGTGAAAGCAAACGTCCGGGCAGGTGAAATAGAAGACCATGCAAACCTAACAGGAATCTGGGCAGACAAGTAGCCAATTGATCTTTTCTGTCAGACATAGGAAATTAGGGCATCAAGCCCTAATTTGTATCTCTATAATAGTCATCTTTTTGGAAACTTTTCATGGTTCAAATCTATTAGGGTTTGACAATTTGTCCTTTAAGAATTATTGACAAATGTTTATCTCAGAATTCTGAGATTGAAGAAAACTCAGTCATCTCATTTACGAGATGAATTACTAATGCTTTTGGGGTTTTTGTCCTTTAGAGGTTTCCCAAGTGAAAAATCTTGTGTTCATGTGTTGATGTTGTTTTTACTGCACTTGTCAGTTGCTATCAGTTAGTCTGCTAATTTTTTAAGTATTCATGTTAATGCTAAAATTCAACACTTCCATCTCTGGGTCAATGGAGGACTGATGGAAGATCACATTCACACTTTCACTTTCTGCAACCCCACTCGGTTGGGCACTGAAGAGAACAGTTGGCTCCCTCTTGATTTCGGAATCTTGATTGGGGTATAAATCTTTAACAACATGTCATGATACCTTATAGAGGTCACCTTCATGAACTTCAATCACAATGGCTGAGCTTAAACTTCTACCTTTAGGCCATATCAAAATCTTTCCTTCTGAGAAGGTTACAGAGAACCCCTTGTCTTCTAAAAGTGTCATTGAAATAACATTCTTCTTTAGACCAAGAACATATAAAATTTCCCCAACATTAATCAGCGTACCTAAATTAAGTTGTAGGTCGGTTGAACCAACCCCTTTAATGTCAAAGGTACTTCCATCTCCAAGTTCCACTTTCTTGTGGAACTTCTTGGCCTAGATAGTTGCAAGTGTCTTCTTCAATCCAGTCATATGTTTGGTGGCTCCACTGTTTATCCTCCAGGAATATGATAGGTTGGAGATGGAACTTGTAAGTGTTGAAGCCAAGTAATATTCTTTTCCTTGATCTAGATTCTTGGTCTCAACCCTTGACCTCTTTCGCTGAGGTTGCTCTTCTTCTGTAGCAACTGAAGCATGATTTTTCTTTCTATGCCAATTCTTGTTAGGTGATTTTCTACACTCCCTTGCATAATGACCAGGCTTACCACAATTATAACACTTAACCTTTGATTTAAAAGAATACTTACCTTGAGGTGCCTTACTATTGTCAATGTGTAATGGGAGATTCTTTTCTTTCTTTGTCTTGATGACTAGAGCATGATCCTTATCAAGTGAAGGTTCGGATCTACTTTGGATCCTACTTTTTTTGTCTAAACAATCATGCCACAACCTTTCGAAGTTTGGTTGAACCTCTCTTCCATTTACTGAAGCCAAGAATGTCTCCCAAGTTGTAGGAAGACCATTGAACACTGTTTGCACAAGATCATCATCTTCTACTTTATCTCCAATGGCCATGAGTTGATCTCTTATCTGAGAGATCTTGGAAAAGAAGGTTGCAACAGTCTCGTCCTTTTCCATCTTAAGTGATCTAAGTTTCTTCTTCAAGGCCCTTCTCTGAGTAGGGGATTTCTTCTCATAGAGGTTAGCTAGAGTATCAAAGCATTCTTTGGTTGTCCTTAAAGGAGCTATCACAGCCATCAGGTTGTCTTTAATTGAGTCAAAGATGACTCTCTTTGCCTTGGCTTGCTTCTTCTTGAATGTTGCTCTTCCTTGAGCTGTAGCGGGTTCTTTAATAACTCTAGTGACCAAGTCATCTATCACTCTCTTCTAGGATATTTAGAACCCTAGCCTTCCGAGCATTGAAATTTGAGGCTCCCTCAAGCCTATCTTCTGATTTTACGGAAGGAGCAGTCATCTTAACCTTTACTTGTGAACTTGAAGAGTAAGCTTCTGCAAGATATAAATCTCATCTTAGGATCTATGTAGTTTCTGTTAGCTGCAAGACAGATTTAGCTACAACCTAAGCTCTGATACCATGTTGAAATTTAAGGTTAGGTATACTTCAATGCATAAATAGAACAAGTTTAGATTCAGAATAATACTTGTTTCAATAAATTTGATCTACCATAAAATTAAACATAATTTTCATCTCTTTCAACTTTAACACTCTGTTGGTCACTGTGTTAAAGTTGTTCAACTTTAACATTCTGTTGGTCACTGCGTTAAAGTTGGTCCTTGAGATGATTCACCAAATGTATAGTAACAAAATAGTAAATAAAGTATAGAAAATAACAATACTAAAAAATCATTACCATTATTTGAATCAACCTTATATTCAGATACTTTTAAGTTTGATCTTGTCACCGAAGGGACAAGTCAATCTTTGTAAAAACGTCGCGTACCTTGAGAGAGAGGGAGTTTAAAGCAGAAGTAAATAGACCTCAGATTCTTCAATCAAATTAGCAACACAGTCATACTCAATACAGTCATACTGACAAGAGACAAAGTCACGCTGCTGACAGGGATACAGTCACACATGCAGACATAAAATATAGTCACGCAGTAGGATCTTACACAGTCACACTGGCGGGTGTGAGTAAATTCACATACAACAGGTATATAGTCACTAGAATGGAGATCACCGGTCACACAGCAAGTGATCACGTGGAGCAAAGCCACGAGATGGAAGAGTCACATGAGTCAGGGATAGGAACACAGGATAGCCCAGTCATGTAGAAGACACGCGGAGCAGAGAAAGGATCCCACACGATAGGGCCACGGTCATGTGGAGCAGAGACAACGCGGATGGAACAGATCATGCGCACAGGATAGGGTCACACTCATGCGAAGCAGAGACCACATGGATGGAACAGATCACACGCACGGGATAGGGCCACGTTCATGCGAAGCAGAATAGTCACGCAGGAAGAAAATCATGCGGACAGTCATGGTGGAGGATGCGAAACGATCACGCAGAAGCAGTCACCGTGGAGGATGCGGAAGGATCACGTAGAAGCAGTCATCGTAGAGGAACACGCAGACACTAAGCCACACAGGTGATGGAGTCAGCAGCAGTCGAGAGCCAAGGTAAGAGATGGATACGAAGTATATATCTTGAATGATACCCCTTTTCTTTATATATAGGTTAGGGTGTTTAAATAACACAACATGAGTCAAACACTTAGGTTTACTTAGGAACAAGATAAAATGAAGTGGTCCAAAAATAAAATAATAAAATAAATGGTTCAAGGATTATAAATAAAACCATAAGGTGAAATGGTGTAACAGTAAGAAAATGGTCAAAAGATAAAATAATAAAAGGTCCAATAAAACTATAAAGTAAAGTAAATGGTCAAAAAGTTTTTTTTTAATAATAAATATTAAAAACCATAAAGTAAATTGTCCAACCTAAGAATAAAATAACTTAGGTTAGTGTACCAACAATAATAACAAAGGTACACACACAAAAGAATGCTAGGATCAAACAACCCACATACCCACAAGATCAAGGTGGACGAACATTTACTTTTTACCTATAGGACCAACACAGCCAAGGACTTTAATCTTTTTTCTCTCTGAAGGTACAATGTTTTATATATATTTTATGATCATTGTATAAGGGGAAGATCCAAACTGGATGGTATGATCTTTTGGTACTCAATACTGCTCCTAAGGGTTAAGTGCTAGGGACATCATCAAAGCGTGGCCAGCCCCTTGAGAAACAACCTAGCAGTAATGATTAGGAGAGAGGACATCATCATCTTCCATTCTTAAAGAATGGCTCTCAGCCCTAGGCTGATTTTTTAGTCCCAGACTAAATCATGCTGATCAACCCCTGGACCCTGATCGGGTCCTCCATTCTCTCAGAGAATGGTCCTCAATACTAAGTTGAGTTTCAGTCCCAGGCTGAAAGTTGATCAACTACCTGCAGGACCTACTTGGACATCGTGTCCCTGGTCCCAAACCAGAATATGTCTCTGCCTCTACCTGCAGGATCTACTTGGACATCATGTCCTTGGTCCTAGACCAGAATACCCTAGAGGCACATAGGGGCCCTAGCCACATGCTAAGGGCTTTGCCGTGGCATCAACCTGCTTGGTCTCAGACCAAGACCCAATGAGACTACTAGGGTACCTTCTAGGGTCTTACTCTGCCCTAGTTAAATGACTAGGGTACCATCCTCTCTGAGAATGGGTCTCGTAGCTGCACTAATTTTAACAGACATGTCACAACATGATTTACTCTATAGAATAAACTTGCATTTCCTTGGCTGCTAGCTTGTATGAATGGAATATTGCAACATTCTTCAAAAATAGTGTCCATTGATACAACCCTTTTTTTATTTTTTAGCAATGTTGTCCCTCCATCTCTGTTCTGAGATTTCCTGAGGAAAAAAAACTATAATGCTACTAGACTTTCATTAAGCAAATGCTTACAATTTGGTCTCCTTTTTTTTCAAGACCTGATGGCTAATTGAAATCATGCAAAAAAGAAACACCACAATATGTTCTATGCATTCTCTACTTTTCCCTACGACTCCAAATAATTTCACAAAATTGTCATGTGCATGCTTTGTTTTTCTTTCATAATAGCTTTCCGACAGGTATTGTTTCTTAAAGAGTTTCTTGAATTCTGACCATTCCTTCTCAGAATGTTTTTTGCCAGTGCTTGGTATCCTGTACATTGAAGACCAATTATGGCTCATAAGTAGATTTGGTGCCATCTGCATTGTTTTAAATCAATAAATAGAAATTGCAGGGATGTACATATTGCATGAACATGACACAATCAAGAGAAAAGTGCGACTTGATTTCCATCAACACTTGTTTTATCTTCATGGTGGAGAATGTTTTTTCCTTCAAATTCCTTTTTAGTGACCTGTTCAGTTGAAATGCTCTGTTGTAAAAAAAAAAATTAAAAATAGAATAGAGTCCTTCTACAAATTCCCTATAGCCAACAAGGTACACAAATTTGTAGTTATTCTCAATGATGATTTAAACCACTGCATAGATGTCATGATGAATGAAGACTCGAACATGTTTATTTGTAGCTTATATTTTCAAATTGTTTCAACTAATTGTATGTCAGTTACTTGCCACTACTTCGAAAACAAAACCTGTTTATTGTTCATAGCAGTTGAGTTGCATAGCAATTGTTGATGTTGATGGATTGATTACATAAAAAAAAACAGTTATTTATTTGTTTTTGAATTTTCCAGGCATACATGTTCTCGACACATTTCAATGGCAATGCAAACAAGTTTGTGCCTTTTCAGATTTGCAATTGCATATGATATTGGTTTTCTCAAAACTGTACTAACCATTGTTTGCATACGTTATGCAGTTGCACATCTGCAAGCATGCAGAGGCAGAAGAAAAAGTCAATGTTATTTCAATCAGCGTCCAAAACTTTTGTAACAAGCGACAACTGCATATTTGAACCAACATCAATGTCTTATTTTGCCAACAAACACAGGGACAAAAATCTGAATATATATATGCAAGTGGAAAAAGTTCCAACTTTTTGGACTTCTCTTTTTTTTTGCCATTGTTCTTTGAAAGAACAAAGATAAAAGAAGAACCTCATCAATTTTGCAATCTTTTTTAAAACCGTGTATTGACTATGTGAAAACAAACCTCGCCAGCGATTTTGCAGACGTCCTTTTCCTCTGCAACTCTGTTTGAAGCGTCACAGCTAATGAAACTTTCCATTTTATACACAATTTTGTTAGAAATTATATATTGCAAATATGAGTGGTTAACTACATTTATTTATATGCTCCATTGTTGCTTCTTCCATTGATCAGTAAAATAAGATTGCCATTTCTTTTTTGCACAATGCATATGTTAAGTAGCATTATTTTTTTTATGTGGTCCACATGCATGGGCAATTTTGTTGAAAAATCCTTTCTATTCCAATGGTCTCTGTTGCTATCTAGAATTACAATATATTTTGTCAAAAAGACTGCCACCAACTTGGAGACAATACTTTTAATCATTCCACTCTCCTTTTCATTTTTCAATCTTTTGCAGCGAATTTTGTTCTTCATTCGAAATGCTTTTGAAATGCCAATCAGATCTATTGATTTCATCATTTTGTTTCTACATCTGAATGGATTAAATATGAATTCTATCATTCAAGCAAAATACTCTCCTGCAATTTTCCCATACAATTGCTAGAGTCTCCGACATAGATTAGTCGAACTTATCGAACCAATATAAATACAAAAAAAAAAACATCCTTCCAATCTATCTAAAACAGGTGGCAATGTCGGTACATTGCCACCTCATGGCTCTTGTTTATATATATATATATATATATATATATATAATCACGAGATACAAAGGGATGTAGGGATATATTTTTTGAAAAAAGACTGCCACCAACGTGGAGACAATACTTCTAATCAGTCCACTCTCCTTTTCATGTTTCAAACTTTTGTAGCTAATTTTGTTCTTCATTTGAAATTCTTTTGAAATGCCATACAGATCTATCAATTTCATCATTTTGTTTCTACATCTAAATGGATTAAATATGAATTCTATCATTCAAGCAAAATTCTCTCCTGCAATTTTCCCATACAATTGCTATAGTCTCCCACATAGATTAGTCAAACTTATCGAACCAATATAAATACAAAAAAAACATTCTTCCGATCTATCTGAAACGGGTGGCAATGTTGGGGACATTGCCACCTCATGGCTCTTGTTTATATATATATAGTTGATTCTGTATGGGTTATAACAAATTGAGTACATATAGGCATTTTGTATGCAACTATTCTAGCAGTTTCTCTAGAGACGGTTTTGGGTATTCAATCTGATAGGTACAGTCCACCATATTTTCACTCTGCTTTTACATTATCTTTCACAGAAAATGATCCCATATCAATAAAGGAAGCGATCAACTCAACAGAGGGTGAACTATGGAAAAGGGCCTGAGTAGCACACTAGCGGATTGATAGGTCCAATAAATTCCACTGCCCATCGTTTAAATGCCTCTATGACCACAATGGGTTGCAACGTAATTTAATCTCGCTCTGATAGTCATCCCATGTGTTGGCAGACAATAGACTGCAACATCCGTAAAAAAAAGTTGGCTACCAGAGCTTGGATACCGCATATAATCTAGAGATACAAAGGGATATAGAAACCTATTTATTGAAGTTATATTAAGGAATATATAAGTTTTGTGCTCTGATTTTGTGGCAAAATATTTCGACGAAAATGGAGTTTAATGATGAGAAAGTAGGAAGATCTCTTGCACTTCAAGAATTTATGCTTTAGTGTTATTTAGAATAAAATGAATAATTGGAGGGAAAGATATTAATATTTCTATTACTCTTGTTGAACGAAATAAATAAATTAGTGCTAAATTTGCCAACAAGTTAGTGATTCCTGAGTCAAATATAGGAGAAAAGTTAGACTTTTGAAATAAAAACAATATGAAATAAGTGTTTTACAATTAAATGTTTGAGATTATACTGTCATACCACAATTCAGTGTTAGTTCCTTGTCGAGCAATGACGGTGACATAATTTTGGGATTACCTTGGACAAAAACATTGGAGATTTATATTCAAAAAGAAGACAAATTTGCAATAATTACAATGAAGTTAGATTCAAAAGTTCTCTCATTAGAATGCCTTAAATGATATCTCAAAGGTTGTCCTTCAAGATGATCAAAAGTCGGTTCAAAAGATGCAAAAGGAATTTGACAAGATCGTCGTCAATAAGGATAAATAAATTTCTTGTCTAAGTGATCATAGTAAAAAAATATTGCCACAAATATGGAAGACAAAGAATGAAAAGCAATGCGATCAAAACTTAGCACAAACAAATAAAGATCTCAAAAAAATATCTAGCAAAGATAAAGACAACTCCCACCTAAGGAACCTTAATCAAAGATTGCTTGATCGAATAAAAGATTAAGGGACAACACAATGAAGAATTTAGAATAAAAAATAAAGACGGCAAGTCAGATAATAAAGAAGAACTCTTACATTTAAGGTGACATAATCATGACTTACACAAATTAAAGCTAAAGAATGATAAGTAATATTTACAATAAGAGTACGATCGCAAAGGATCATTAGTCGACAAAGGAATGACGTTTGACCCAATATAAAAGTTATTAGATGCTCACATCCAAGCATTAAAAAAGGGAACCAATACAGAGTCGATCGACACTCAAATTCATAAGAATGCATATATTGACAAATCACTACAAACATCAAGAGAGAATGGCTCCGAAGAACAACCACAAAATATTAGGATGCCTTATTGTCATCCAAATCACAAGAATTGATGTCGACAATGACAAGATCAAAAGATATATAAACAATATTTTACTTTCAGATCGATGGACTACAAATGTGAAAAAGAAGAGATACAAAATCAAGAACTTGGGTGGAAGTCGAAAATCAAAAGTTCTAGCCAAATAGTCAATCAACAAAAAGTTATAGTAAGTGGGGTGGATCAATTCACAATTGATGCAACAATTTTACTTGAGAATTCATAACTCATATCATCTTATTTCGTCAACTTTCATAGTTACAAGCACATAATAGTTTGAGAAAACGTTGTGAACCAAAACAAGAGTTAAATGGAAGCTTTTCAATAATTATGCTTGAAGGACGAAGAATTTTGAAGGGGAAGGAAATGTAACACACACACACACACGCACTAAAGAATAATTAACTAAGGGATAATATTAACAATAATAATAAATAATAAGAGACACATTTCTTCATGAACAATTTCTATAAGTGCCCTTAAGATTTGTATGTATATGGCATTGTCATTGTATCTCATATCTCTTATTCATTATACATTTATTATGTATTTTCTATTTATGGATTATTTTCCCTATTTACTTTTGAAGTTTCTATAGTAACGATCTTTGTTCGTTTCAAAGTCCTACTTTGGTGATTTAGGGTCCAAAACCTTGCAAAACCCCTTTGAGACCTTAAACAATTGTTTTTGGGGTCAAAACTTTGCGAGTTTAGCTCCTAGCATCTTGATGTTGTTCTACATGTCGAGATATTTCCAATGGTGCAAAAATAACCTCAATCAAAGTTCATATGTGGAAGTTAAGTCTCTCATAAGTTGACCTATCTTGTTGACCACTATGATACCGAGTGGATGCCATGTCAACTCACATTACTCACACATGTGGAGATAGTCGTGTGTAATTTTATTAATATTATAAAGGGACCAAAACCCTAACATTAATTGGGTTTCAGGCATATAAAAACCCTAACCCTAACCCTAGATGATTACCAAGGTGTGTTAAATGCAATGCTACTAGGAAAGGAAGGGGATTCCATTCTATTTGTATTTTTGTTGCTCCATAATTGAGTAGAGAATTTAGAAGGGGGATTTTGGACTAAAAGAAAGAAAGTGGATGATTCTGCAGTAGACATACTTGCCAAAATGTACATAGAAACTCTATAGTGTTTCCCTTTTTTGTATTTGACTTTAATAATTGAGAAGAAGAGAGCAAAGGATAGGACTCATCTTCTAGTTGGATTTTTCTTGGGGAAAGAATACACAAGAAAATAATAAAAATATTTTTTTTGTATTTCCCCAAGGTAGGTCGGCCTCAGTCAAACTGTCAAGTTGGCCCCAGTAAAAAGTCACTTGGAAAATCAGTATAAATAGGAGGCACCCCTCCTCATTTCTATGATCACACAACAAGTTCGCTCTAGCTGAAAAGTTGTGCTACTACAGTCAAGGAGAGTGTTTTATGGGGTTGTATCTTAGAGAGACATTTTCTCTCTCTTTCTTCTTCTCTCTGCTCTTAGGAATTATTATCTCTATACGAAGGTTTGCTAGGTTTTTCCCAATTGGATTTCCTAGGATAAATTCTTGTGTTATTTGCTTATGTGCTTTGTCTTTCTTCTAGATATCCTATTGTTTATTTGCAATTAAGTTATTCTACTATAATCTTGTAAAAACTAACATGGCATCAGAGCAGTTCTAAAAGAGGCCATTGTCGAAAGCTAGGGTTTGACTTTCCAAGGCCTTCCCTCATCTCTTCAGCAGAAAAAGAGTTGTAAAAACCTCACTCTAGGGGAGGCACATCTTTTGGTGGAAGCATAATCAAATTTGGAGAAGTCTAAATTTTTTGTTGTGGGACACTGTGGGAAGAAACTAGGGTTTCAAATTTTTCACCGATCTGGCCATCGTTTTGGATCGACCTCATCTTCCCTCAACTAGCCTTGATAGGGCCTATCTATCTGTGAGAAGATTGTCTTGACGGGACTACAAAATTCATATCCTGCAAGCTTAAGGTTCTTCTCATCCTAAAAGAAAATGATCTCTTGAAGTTTTTCAATGAGAATGTTCTCGAACCAGAAGCAGAAGAAAACAAGTCCCAGTGGAGGAAGTGTGATGCAAAAGAAAGAAGGATTATAATGGACTTAGTCAAAGATCACTTGGTTATGCAAATCTTAGAAAAGAAGACAGTTAGGAAGATGTTCAAGACCTTGAAGAAGCTATGTGAACACAGTAGCATCAATGTGACTCTCACATTGAGGAACCAACTATCAAATATGAAGATGATTAAGTCCGAATCTATTGCCCCATATTTCATGAGGATCACTGAACTTCGGGACAAGCTAAGGTCCAGTGGAGATAACATTGAAGAAAAGGAACTTGGTATGACCACTCTAAATGGTCTTCCACCATCTTGGGAATCCTTCATCCAAACCATAAGTCATCGAACCACGCTGCCCAAATTTGACAAGATATGGGCAGACTGCGCTCAGGAAGAAACCACGATTGTAGAAAGACAAAGACTCCATGGTCCTCAAGTTGAGGAGAATCAAGCCTTCATTACTCATTCCAAGAAAGGCAAGGGAAAAGGAAGGAAGTTTCACAAACATAAGCACCAAGCTAGGAGACTAAGTTCTTCTCTAGACCAGAGGGAGAAGAAGAAGGATGTATCACACATACAATGCCATAAGTGCAAGAAATGTGGTCACTATGCAAACAAGAGGAAGCATGAAGCCTCAACCATTGATGTCAATGAAGACACTCCTCACAAGAAGTCAAGGAATGATGATCGTTCAAAGTTATTCTTCTAGTACTCTCCACTGAAGAGATGATATGAAGATCCAAACTGTGATGATCTTCTAGCAAGCATATGAAGATCAGTGGACTCTGGATGTGGAATCCCATCAACAAAACATTAAAGATAAATATTTTATTTTACATTATCTAGTAGATTAGATCTGGTTTCTTTGAATGTGTTTTACGCATATCTACATTCTTAGATTCGGGAATTTATTGAGCATGTGAGATAGTTCATTTGTTGATAAACAATAGGCTTATGTAGTATTTGTTATGTACATGATTGTTTAAATAGCATGTCATGCTGCACAACATTCCATGAACCCATCTAGGATGACACCTCATTTATAACATACTTAGATTAGTACAAACTCTTGAAGGTATGCTATAATGGAGACCGTATACTGCATCCAAATAATGGCCATATGTGTGTTGTGTCGAAGAATTGACCAAAAGATTCCTACATTCTTGGATAAATTATTGTTGATACATTGATTATGCAATGTTGCTAACCATCTGACAGGATTTAACTTGTAGGGAATGCTATGATCTACAAGGACAAGTGACCCCATTGATATACGGATGGATCAGAGTTGGAAATCCTCTAGAAGAATGACTCTTAGACCCATAATGATCTCATGTAGAGATTTGGTGATTAAAAGCATAAGGCTTCTACAGATGTCGGTCTCTCTACTACTTCAAATGATTATGGAAAGCAGTTTATTTCCAGTCAAATTCATAGAAAATGAATTCTGGAGGACAAAGTTTACTCATCCAATCTATGAGAGATAGAAGGAATTATCCCTCAAAGATGAGGATCTTGATCTATTGCATATCCTGAGCAGATCAAGCATGATGACAGTGACTACACCGATGACACTGTTGTCTTGATTCAGACAAGACAGTTGAAGGATCCTCGATGAACCTAGTTGTCACCAAGATGGATACTTACCTCGTATATTTGGTTATCCAGTATACATTCATGTGCCCAAGGATAAAAGGATGAAACTAGAACCCTCAAGAAATAAGGGAACATTCATGGGATACAATGAGTCTTCAAAGGCTTACAGAATATACATCCCAAGATCAAGGCAGATCAAAGCCAGTAGGGATGTGACATTTGAAGAAGAGATGGTTATCTAAAAAAGGAAGAGGACATGATATGGATATCGATGATGTTGAAGAAATTATATCATCTCCCCCTCCAGAATTTAAGAGTGAGTATGAAGAAAATAATGATTCAGTCAATCCCATTGATCGAGTTGAGCTAGTTGATGCTCCTACAAATATGGCAGTAAGCCGAAAAAGACCTAGATAGGAACAACAGACATTGCAGGATGCAAAGGGGCACGAAGCTCCACATGGAATCCATCGGGAAAACAAAATACCTCAGAGGTTCTCAAGTTATGTGGTATTGATGAGTCACATCATTGAATCAAAGCCTACCACATACGAAGATGCATCTAGACACCAAGTTTGGAAGGCTTCCATGATGGTTTAGTTCTAGTCCATCATGAAGAATGACGTATGGGAGGTTGTACTGAGACCTGAGGGGAATTCAGTGGTGACCTCCAAATAGATTTTCAAGATTAAACATGGAGAAGATGGTAGCGTGGAAAAAAACAAGGCCAAATTTGTTGCTAGAGGATTCTCTCAAAAAGAGAGAATTGACTATGATGAAACATTTGCTCTTGTGGCTCGATATACTTCCATAAGAACCATCATTGTTATTTCTTCATCTATGTGATGGAATCTGCATCAGATGGATGTAAATACCGCCTTCATCAATGGTATTATTGAGGAAGAAGTTTACATTGAACAACCATAAGAGTTTATTGTCCACGGGAAATATTCTCACGTATGCAAATTGAAAAATGCATTATATGGACTCAAGCAAGCACCTCGTGCTTGGTATGGATGAATAGAGACGGATACCTGATAAACTTGGGATTCACCAAGAGTAATGCAAATCCTATTCTTTACTACAAGATTATGGATGATGAGCCACTGATTTTGGTCCTATATGTGGACAACTTGTTTCTCACAGGAAATGAGAAACTAATTGGATGGTGTAGGAAGAATATTTCCTCTGATTTTGAAATGAAGGACCTTGGATTGATGCATTACTTCTTGGGATTAGAAGTATAGCAGAGGTAGAAGGAAATCTTCCTATGTCAAGGAAAATACACCATTGATATTTTGAAGAGATTCGGGATGTTGGATTGCAATTCCATGGTTATCTCGATGGATGCAAAATTCAAGAAGTTGAAGGAGTCTACTTCAAATTCTAATAAGATTGATCCAACCATGTATCACCAATTTATTGGCTCTTTGATGTATCTGACAAACACCAAACCGGATATCTATTTTTCTATGAATACTCTCAGTGAGTTTATGAGTGATCTGAGGCAGAGTCACTAGGTTTCTACAAAACATGTTCTCAGATACTTACATGGCACTGTGGGATATGGTCTAAGATATGATTCAGGATGTGATATGACATTGCAAGGATTTCTTGAAAGGTATTGGGGTGGGTGTATTGCAGATAGGAAGAGTACTTCTGGATGTTGCTTCAGTTTGGGATCTGCAGTGATTTGTTGGTGTAGCAGGAAGCATACCTCAGTAGCACTTAGCACCGCAGAGGCCAAGTATATGGATTCTAGTACAACAACTCAAGAAGCCATATGGTTTCGAAAACTCCTTGCTGGATTATTTGGTCATATTCCAAGACCAACTGTGATTCACTATGACAACCAGATTTGTATACAGATGTCAATGAATCTCATACTCCATAATAAGCCGAAGCATATAGAGATTCAATATCACCACATTCGTGATATGGTGCAGAAAGGTGCGGTCGAGTTACAATATGTTCCGACAGATGACCAGACTACAGATATTCTCACCAAGCCTCTTCTCACAGAAGACTTGGAGTAGAAGAAAGTGCATCCCTTGTAGAGAGGGAAAGTCAAGACTGATATCGATGATGCTTTCACACTGGCGCTACTACTCGTTTTGAATCTCATTCACTAACTTTATTTCAAGATTTGTTGTTAATTTCTTTAAGCATTGCAGTACTTTGAGTCCAGAAGGCACTGGTCTATTATTTTATGCATGATTATTAATCTAGATCATTTTCTCTTTGGCTTATAAAAAATCTTTATCTGTGAATGCATCTTTAGCTACAAGTTCTTGATATACTATTCATCTTTTAATCCAGTACAACAACGTGGATTGCTTTGTCTTGTGTTCAAATTCTTATAAGTATAATCATCTTTCATCATAATAACTCCTAAACAACACCCATCTGCATCATTCGAACATTAGAACTTAACTTAAACACATTGAGCCATAGAAACTCTTTGTTAGGGACTACCCCCCTTGGCTTCGTTAGGAGTTAGCCTAAACGGAGGAGCTAGGAGTAGGTGAAATTACCTGGCTCTGTGCTTGCCCCCAAGGTCACACCTCTCCCACTTTCCTAAGTGAGGAGACAACTTTCAGAAGATTTTTGCTGCTGGTGTGCAATCGACGGACAACACCTTCTTTTTGAGTGAAGCCATGAGCTACGAATCTGGCTTTATACTTTTCCATGCTGCCATCGGCAGCATGCTTGATTTTGTAAAGCCATTTGAATGTCACCACTGACTTTCATGTTGGTCTGGGAACAACTTCCCATCCATCATTCTTCATGATTGAACTGTACTCTTCAATAATGGCATCAACCCATACCTGTTGACTTGTTGCTTCTTCGTATGTGGAAGGTTCTGCACTGATGAGCTAGCTCATAAGACCGAAGAACTTCTGTGGTCTTATGCTTTCTCTGAAAGTCCCGGGAGGAGATTTATGCTTCTCGACTTCTTGTACTGTTTCTCGATACCAAGCAGGTCTCTTTTTGGAAGGAGAAACTTCAAGAAGTTCTTCAGGTGGACTTTTAGTATCCTCGAGTGCATCTGGAATTTAATACTCAAGTTCCTCTTCCTCCCTCTGAAACTTCTGAATCTGGAACCTCAGGAGGAGTTACTTCATCTTCCTTTGAAAGCTCTTGTGTTTGACGAAACACAACTTCCTCAAGGAAGATCACATCGTTGACTTCAATGTACCTTTATCTAGGTTTATAGATGCGGTAGGCCTTCGAGTTGTCACTGTAATTGACAAATATACCTTTTTTACCAAAAGGCTCTAGCTTAGCCCTCTTTTCTTTTGGCACATGAATGTAAACCGGAGTGCCAAGTATCCTCATGTGGTAAACTGGAGGTTTCTTTCTGGTGAAGACTTCTTCAATTGTCTTCTCCCCCAAGATAGCATGAGGGCTTCTGTTATGGATGTACACAAAAGTACCTGCAGCTTCAACCCACAAGGATAAAGGAAGATCTAGATCGGTAAGCATGACTTTAGCAGCTTCACAGATCTTTTTGTTCTTCCTTTCTGCAACCCCATTCTGCTGAGGATTGTATGGTACTGACAGCTCTTTCTTGATTCCTGCTTCTCGGCAAAAATCATCGAACTCATTAGATTCATACCCACCTCTGTTATTTGATATCAAGATACGGATGTGTCTCCCAGTCTGATTTTCAATCAGATCCTTGAAATCTTTGAGCCTGTCAAAAGTTTCACTTTTGGCCTTAAGGAAGTAAATCCATGACTTCCGAGAATGATCATCTATGAACAAGACATAATACAAACACCCACTCAAGGAGGGTGAAGACATAGGCCCAAGAATGTCAAAGTGAATCAAATCTAATATGCAAGTTTAGATCTATTCTTGCTTCTGGAAAAGGATTTCTTAGTGTTCTTACCTAGAACACATCCTTTGCAAATTCCATCATGTTTTGGACATACCTTTGGCAAACCTGTGACCATATTTTGCAAGCTTGGAAGAGTTGTGTAGTGAAGGTGTCCAAACCTTCGATGCCACAACTCACATGGATCAACTATATGATGTACCAAAGCATGAGTGGTATCTTTGGAAGCCTTGTAAAGACCTCCCTCTTGAACCCCAATGTACAATTGAGCTTAGCTTTTCATCCTTTTTCCATAGTAGGACCTTCTTGTCCATGAAGAGGACTTTGTATCCCTTGTCCTCTAAGCTAGCAACAGAGAGTAGGTTCTTCTTTAAACCAGGAACATATAAGACATCATTATTATGCAAAATCGTACCTGAATCAATTTGAAGTGTAGTTGAGCCAACTCCTTCAATCTTGTAAGCGTTGTCATCTCCAAGTTCCACCTGTGTAGTGAAATTCTTCTTTCTATAACTAGTGAGAGGTCCACGGTTACCTGTCATATGCCTGGAGGTACCACTATCCACTAACCAAGAGGTAGCATTGTCTGTGATGGATCTAGAGAGAGCAGAGATCACGTAGTACTCTCTTCTAGGTCTATATTCTTTGTTATCCGTGGTGTTCTTCTTCTTATGCAGCAGATGCTTGAAATTTTCTTTTGAATCTCTTCTTGGTCTGCCTGCAATCCCTGGAAAAGTGCCCAAACTTGTGGCAATTATAATGTTCCACTTTTGAAACATCAAAGTACTTACCTTGAGGTTTCTTACTCTTCTTTTGCTGAGGGGATGGCTTCTTGAACTTCTTTGTCTTTGCTGCAAGTGCAACATTCCCTTCCTTAGTTTCCTTGCCTAAAGTCCTTCCCTCTTCTTCCAAGCAATCATGCAAAGTCTTTCAAAGTTTGGTTGATTGTCACGTCCACTGACAGATGCCAGGAATGTTTCCCAAGATTTTTGGAGACCATCGACCACAGTTTGCACAAGGTCATCATCATCTACAGCAATACCAATAGCAATGAGTTGATCTCTTACATGTGCAATCTTTGTGAAGAAGGGTCCAACCCCTTCATCCTTATTCATCTTCAATGTTCAAAGCCTTTTCTTGAAGACTCTCTTCTGACTAGGAGCCTTCTTCTTATACAAGTTTGTCAAGGTGTCAAAGCATTCTTTGGCAGTCTTCAATGTTGTGATGTTGGGCATCACAATTTCTTTGACAGAATCATAGATGATCCTTCTAGCCTTAGCTTGTTTCTCCTTGTAAGCAACTCTGCCAGCATTAGATGTTGGCTCTTCACTGATGTTGAACACAATGTCATTTTCTTCTAGAATAGTTGTAAGCCTAGCTTTCCAGGAGTTGTAGTTGGAAGAACCTTGAAGCTTCTCTTCCGATCTAAAGATGTTGGTGGCCATCTCTGCCACTTAGTCAAATGTCAAGTCCCCAAAATATCCCAAGGTCTAGGAAGACAACAACAATTTCTTCTTATTGAGCCTTCACATGCTAAGCTCTGATACCATGTTGAATTTTTAGCATTAGCACGAATACTTTAAAATTTGCAAACTAACTAATAACAAATGACAAGTGCAGTAAAAACATCAACACATCAAGAACACTAAACACAAGAGTTTTTCGTTGGGGAAACCTTTAAAAGACAAAAACCCCAAAAGCATTAGTAATTCATCTAGTAAATGAGATGACTGAGTTCTTCAATGAATTCTCAAACCCTAATGGGTTTGTACCACAGATCCACAAAATTACAGAAGATAGTTTTTACACAAAAATACAAATTTAGGCTTTTTATCAAATTAGGGATTTCTAGCCTATTTTTTCTCTCTATGGATTTTGGAAGAAAAAAAACATTGGAAAGGGGATATTGTGTTGTAAACACTAAACTTGATCTTAGAACTATGAATAAGGAAATATATAATGTTATTGGATGGTGATTGTTGTTGTTAGAAGCACGACCTCGAAGGAATAGGAAACCTACCGATTTCCTGGAGTTAGGCAGTTGGATAAGCACCTAACTCATTGAAAGGATAAATCCCAATTTGGGTAGCACTTGATTGATCTAGAGAGTTGTTAAGGATCTGACTACTAATAAATTGGTTTGAGTAAGTTTTCCCCCTTTGGGGCCTTCCTTCTTGCATTAAAAATACACTAATGTCATGCCCTAAGACAACAACCTCCACAATAAAGGCTTTTGTGAAGTTGGGCATGGCTAGGACAAGAGTTGTACAATAACCTCCTTAAATTTTTCAGAAGGTTTGGTTGTTTCTTAAGACCAAGAAAATGTCTCCTTTTTCAATTATGTTGTTAAGGGTGTTGTTATTTGACCATAATTATTTACAAACTTGTGGTAATATCCTATCAATCTTGAGAATCCTCTAATATTGTTCAAGGTTTTAGGAACTGGCTACTCTATCATGACTTTAATTTTGTTAGGGTCTTCCTTAACTCCCTCATGAGATACAATATGACCCAAATATCCACATTGTTCACCCTAAAGGCACACTTGGAAGGCTCTATTATAATTGTTACGCCTCCAATAGTTTTAAGACTATGTCAACATGTTGTACATGTTACTCCCAAGATTTGTTGTAGATTAGTATATCATCATTAAAATAATAACACAAAAATTTTGAGGAAGGATTTAAAAATAGATTTCATCAAGCTTTGAAATGTAGAAGGTGCATTAGTAAGTCCAAATGACATCACCAAAAACTCATAATGACCTTCATGTGTTCTAAATGTTGTTTCCGGGTTGTCTTCTCGCCTCATTCTAATTTGATGATATACAAAATGGAAATCCAACTTGGTAAAGAGAGTTTCTCCTTGAAATTACTCAAATAATTCATCAATGACATGAATATGAAACTTATATTCCATGCTCATCTTGTCGAGCTCTCTAAAATCTATACACGTGCACAATGAACATTCCCTTTTGTAAAACATCACCACTAGTGAAGAGAAATAACTTTGGCTAGGTTTAATGATGCCAACCTCTAACATTCTGTACACTCAATCTCCCTCTTTTGAGCATATAAGTACATGTAAGGTTTGATGTTATGTGGTACACTTATCACTTTCAAGTGAATAGCATGGTCATGATCTTGAGTAGGTGGAATACCTTTACATAATCTCTCTGAATACCTTAAAAATGATTGACAATAACTCTTTCGAGATCCACGGGAACAGAGGGTCTAGATTTTTGAAAATCTAGCGAGCACACTTGTGCAATCACACCATGGTGTCCCTTTTTCGCAATTTGGTCATGATGTTAGAGCTTAAAACTTCAGAAGGTTTCCCTTGGATGCCTCTGAGTTCAATTTCCTTGGATTTTGAGGAGAATCTCATGAAAAGTTCTTAAAAGTTTAGAATGATTGTTCCCATTGATTGTAGTTGTTGGACAACTAATACAACATCAAAACCACCCATTCAGGTTGCAATCATTGGACTATCCAATAAATACTTGACCATAATGACCTTAATACTATGGGACTTCCATGAACAATTTATGGTACCTCCATTTACAATCGTTAACTGAAATTCTGGTGTTCGATATATAAAGCAACTAAGAAGTTCGGCTCATTTGCAATATATGAAGTTTTGGGTACTACTAGAATCAATCAACACTTATACCTTTTCCTTTTTGATATATCCTTCTATCTTCAGAGTTTGAGGAGTGCTAATGCCAAACAATGCATGACAAGATATGGTCGAAATAGTCTCTTCTATCTTCTATTTCCATACCTTAAGACTATTAGAGTTCTTGATGTTCTTCATTTCCACAATCTATGTAGAATAATTTCTTCTCACTACAATTATGCCCCTTATTGTACTTGTTGTCACTATTGAAACATAATCCCTTCGCTCTTCTTTCATCCAATTTATAATGTTTCAATTTTATAGACCGGTGAGGTTAGGAGTGGGAACATTTCCCTCTCTAGAGGTGTTAGTGGCATCCCTTCTAGTATCAATATTTTTACTTTCAACTTTCCTTGCCAAACTAAAAGCATTCTCCAATGATTCAAGTTTGAAGAGACGTATCTCATGTCTAACGCTCTCCTTTAAAGTTCCCATAAAGAGACCTAATCATTGGGAATGTTCTTCACTCTAAGACTCAACTTTTGAAAGTGCTTAATATGACCTATAAATGGACCTCTTTGCTTGAGATTTATCAATTGGCTAAAGATGGTGTTTCTCTTAATATCACCATAATGTGTTATCAATTCATCTATAATTACACACCAAGAGACAATATATCCATTTTTACAATCACAAATCCATTAGTACCACACAAATTGATTAGTTTTTAAATACACATATGTAATATTTACCTTTTGTAAAGTTGGCGCTTGGTGTAGATCAAAGAATTGCTCCATCTTTAATATCCATGGTATGGGATCATTACCATCAAACTTCTTCATATTAATCTAGGGAATAAAGTAGCTCCTTGGTATCGGGTCGCACCCATGGTTGTGTGGATCATGCATTAATGAATGATTAGCTATCTAGGACTCAAGGCTCTTGCTCTCTGAGTATGGTAGAATTTTCTCCCAAGTTGACTAAGACTCCATCATCATGTTATCCGTATCCTCTTCTCAAGGAGGCCACTTCTATCCTTCAAAAGTTCATCCCTCGTGTTTTCAAGGTTTTTTTGATATCGTCTTTGATATCCCCTTTAAAAGTTTGGAATTATTCCATAGTTACCATATTCAAGATGTCCACCTTTCTTAAAATTATTGATTCAAATTTGTGTACTCTCTCTCTCTCTAAACCTAGACATACCATATTCCACCATCATCAAGCTCTTCTTATGCCATGGTTGAACCCTTAGGAGGTTTGGCATGTGAAAAAATATTCCATCACCACTTGACATGTGAACCCATCAATATTTACTAGAGTTCTTCTCGATATATTTTTTATCTATGACACTTTTTGAATCACCATAAACAAATATTCCAACCTTTTGAATCACCATAAACAAATATTCCAACCATAAATTATGCAAGTTTCAAGTGAGCATGTATTTTAAGAAAATTTATTTGGAGATTGTCCTATTGCCTAACTTTTCATCTAATGTACTCATTAATTTTTTCACCTCCAAGTCTAAAATTCCTTCCTATAGTATCCTAATGTGTATTCTCTACAATGCCAAAGGATTGACCAAATTATGAAGTGCCAAGATAAATTTATGTCAACTTTTGAAAAGTTGTTGTTTTACGACCTTTTAAGAGAGTGAAATTGTATGGTCTAGTACATTCCAATTTTTCATATATGATTTTGAAATTTGTATCAAAAACACTATGTTACATCTTCTTTCTAATGCAACTAGTGGCGCTTAATTTGGAGCTTGCAAGCTTCATATATAACACTTTTACCTAGAACACATGTTTGAGACTAGTTTTTGAACTATTCAAAACCCCTAACTTCCATAGAATTTAACTCCAACCTTTAACAAACCAGACACTAAAATTTATACCATAGGTACTTCGCTATATCTCCTAAGATTTTGAAAACAAAAAGGTTATCTAAAACTTCACAAAAAAATATACAAAAAATGGCAAGATTGCTCATTTGAAGGAGCCAAACCAAGGATTATGTGCTCTAATACCAAATGATATGGACCAAACCCCCCAAAATAGCATAGCAATAAAAAGAAAAAGCTACTCCACACCTTGATAACGAAATAAAGAAAATGAATAAGAATCCCCTTAGAGGGAGCAATCTCCTCTTATAATATACCAAATTTGCAAGATGAGATGATCTCTAAAACTAGGTGTCCTTGGTATATATAGGAGACAAAGGGTACAATTAAAGGGTCTAGCCAACCATTAAAAGGTCTAACCCACCAATAAGCACAACACTAAACATAAATAAAAATTTAACAACTCAATATCTAAGGCTTAACATTCTTCTTAAACATCATTTACTATCAACAGGTTTTCTTCCATTAGGTAACTTGTCCAGGTCCCATGCCTTGTTTTTTTTCAAGGCTTACATTTCCTCTATCGTGTCCTTCTTTTAGAGTTTACTCTCCTCATATTCAATTGCCTCTCTATTAGTTTTGTATAATATTGAATAGAAGATAAAACAAAATCTTATGAAAATCAGGTGAACTATACATTTATGTTTGCCTCTTACTTGAACAAATCTCCTAGAGACTGGGGTTTGTGGTTCCTACTCATCATCTAACTCATCTTCATCCATTGATTTAGATTCTCCATCTTATAATCTATTTTCTTTGTTTCTCATTTGCTTGGCTCATCATCGTGTTTCATAGTACTTTTAACCTCTATAAATATCACATCATGCCTATAAACAATCCTCCTTATTATTAGATTCCAAAGTTTGTATCATTTTACTCCATCTTTATAACCAATGAAGATACATTTCCTTGTTTGTTGGTCCATCTTGCTCCTTTTCTCTTTTGGAACATGCATAAAATCATCACAACCAAAAGCTCTAAGATGTACAATAGAGGGTTTCTTTCCAATCCATGTCTCATGAGGAGTCTTATTAACTAGTGCTAATGTAGGTGATCGATTGATCAGATATCATGCGGTATCTATTGCCTCTTCCCATAATTTATGTTATATGTATACACCCCTAAGCATACTCCTTGCCTTTTCCATTAGTATCTTATTCATTTTTTTTTCAAATCCATTCTGTTGAAGTGTGTATGGAGTTGTATTTTTTGTGTTATTATGCACTATTTACAAAACTGCTCAAAATATTTCCCACAAACCTCTCCTCAATTTTCAATCCTCGACACTCTTATTTTCTTATATGGTTGGTTTTCTACAAGAGCTTTGAACTCTTTAAATTTTTTGGAAACCTCATTTTCTTCTTCAAGGAATACAACCATGTTTTCCTAAAAACCATCTATAAACGAGACACGGTATAGAGATCCTCCTAGATATGGAGTATATACAGGTCCAAACACATCATTGTGCATCAACTATAGGATCTTATTTTCCCTTGTAACACATGATGGGAATTTCACCCGAATTTTTTACCATACAGTGCTCATAGAAATTGGGATCTAAAGAATAATTAGGGATTATTTCAACCATACCTTTATTTTACAAAGCATGAAGTCCATTCTCTCCAATATGTCCCATTCTCTAATGCCATAGCATTGTCTTCTCTACAAGAAGATTGGGAATGTAATATGAATAAGGTAGTTCTATGGTTGTAGATCCATTGAATTACAACCTTGATGTTAGTCCATGTTGTAACTCCATGCTGCAACTTCCCATTGTAACTCTCTGTTGCTACTCATATGCTACTACTTTGCATTGCAACTTCACACTGCTACTCTGCAATGCTACTCCTATACTGCTATTCCATGCGTCACATCAAGATTTCATGCCAAGTGGCGGATACCTATGAAGGAAGGGGAAACGAGTTTGACAACGACCAAGTAGTTGGACCACCATGACCGTTCAACTTCCAGTCGAGGAAAACAAATTGATAGGAAGGCACTAATAAAAGGAAGAATGAAATATCTGAAAAGGGTTGAATTCAATCAGTTGGGATCACTAACAAAGGAAGAGGGAGAGGCATCACTTGCTGGGAAATGCGAGGAAGGGATCTCCAGTGATGGTGTAGACTCAACACGCTGAGAAACGCAAATAACATGCAGTTTGTTGGTTGAATTGACAACATAACCCATATGATGAGGGAGGAGGTTGCGATTCCACTTGGCCAAAGACAACGCACAAATTGAGAAGACAACCATAAATGGGTTCCATTGTAAATTAGAGGAGACCGATACCCTTTGAAATGTATATCTCGGAGTTGTTCTAAAATTGATGAAAAGAAGGAAAGGGTAAATGTCACGTTATTATTCTCATGATTGCATTAAATTATTCCACTCTGTATTATTTGAAATTGCAGTTGATATTCTATAAATAACATAAGGATGTGTGGTACACTGTGCACTCTTACATGCAAAGTACAGTCCTGTAGGTGTTAGGTTTGTTGCAGGGCTATCCTCTACATCAAGTGGTATCAGAGTTGAATCTCAACTTTGGGTTGAGAATACGGGAGAGTTACATAATGGAGTTTCAGCTCCAGATGAGAAGAATTACAGAGATATTAGAGATATATTTAGTGTCGTGGAATTGGTTCCAAAATATTTATTCCTGGTAGAGATTGTGGTTGCACGAGACCTGAGAAAGGTGTTTCAGCAAGTGTGATTGTTGGAAGTGGAGCTCATGGGAGACAATACCAATGAGGTAGGTCTGTAACTAGTAGTACAGATTTAAGATTGCAAGGCAAGTTGTATGGAGACAACCACAAAGAGGAACGACCCAATAAGGCATGAGGAACCAAAGGAAATTGGGGAATCAATGAGCCATGTGAATTAAACACTCACGAATTAGTGTCGGTGCAAAGGTTTTGTAGGAGGTAGAACGAGGTTTTGGTAATTTAGAGTTTTCAATAATTGTGCCACGAGGAGGAAACATCTCCGAAATTAATAGAGGTGATTGTTTGATAAATAGTGAGTGAATAAAAGTTTGCACAAGGAAAATAGTGCAGAGAAAGGATATTGCCTGTGTTGTGGCAATATGGGAGCAAAGAAAATAAATGCTAACCGGGAAAAGGATGAGAGTCAAAAATAAGAATGGTGTTTGAAATTGTGGAAGCTTTGGAAAATACTTCTCAGAAGAAGAGATCTGTAGAAGATAAAAAGTCTGAAGATTGCTTGATCCAAGCATTAAAAGAGCGATTGAATGTTCTTGAGGGTAAACAAAGCAAGAATCCTATGGAAAAGGCTTGGGGAGGATGAGAGAAGTAAAAAATGGAGAGGACACATCATGTGTCATTAATGAATAAAATGGATTTTCCTAGGAAACCTTGGAAGAAGGATGAGGATGAGAAGGACGAAGAAAACCCTAGTATCGGTATTGATAAAGATGACAAACAGAAGTAAGGAACATGTGATCATATGTTGGCCTGAAGAAGACTACGACGAGAATTATGTACTAGAGGTGTTGAGTGAGATAAATAGAGAGGCATCAAAACTAGAAGTTCTTTGGAGAACTCAAGATTGCCTTGAATCATGTGATGACATTGTTGTTTTTGCAGGTGTGAAAGGAAGGAATGGAGAGGATGACCTTGTAGGTCGCAAGGTTGTAGATGATACAAGGATTGAAGATGGAAATGTGAGAAATGAGAACTTAGATCTTGGAAGGTATGAAGACACTAAAGAAGATGTTGCAGAATATAACCTCACAGGTTATACAGATTCAGATGACAAGGAGAAGATAACTATCTAAGAATGCCCAAGTGAAGAAGTTGAGCTCAAATTTGTTGAAGTACAAGAAGAAATACACAATGAATTTGCAGCATAGTATAGGCAAGATAATTTGTGTTGGATTATGAGTTCTGGAAATGATGTTGGAAAATAGCCTTAAAGAACTTGTTGATGATCGAACAACAGAAATTGTCCATGAGAAGGATGCATCAAATCGTTAACAATAACTTGGAAAAGGAATTGTGATCAAATTCAATACTAGAGAATGTACTTAAGAGGCGATTGAAGAACCCCCATTACAGGAGAAATAGAAGGGCGCAACAATAGCTGGGGAACAGAGGACATGATGAAGAACATAGAATTTGTGACATTGGTACAATATGCAAAATAAGGGATGAAGATAAATGGTGGATATGTTGTCCAATCATGTTCATATTTGAGGATATTGTTGAAGGAAATATTTGCAAAATGATGATTGTTGATGAAGGTATGTCATGTGTTACAATATTTGGTTTGGTGATAATGTACAATGAGGGAAAGAGAAATTATGTCTGTAGAGAATACTTGATCGTTGAATGTGGATTGAGAACAATGAGTAAACATTTGCAGCATATTGTGAGATCATTGAGCTCACAAGGAAAATATCCTAGGTAGGAATGGGGTACCCAAGGAGATAAAAGGATGAGGACTTGGAACAAAAAGAAAAGGAGATGGAACTGTTAAGAGAGGACACAGTACATGCACGAAAGATATGAGTGCAGTAGCATTGGGTTTGGTGGAAGGAATGCAACAACGACTTGCATTTTTGAGTGGATGATAATTCTTTAGAGATGGAATCAACATGAATGAATTGACAATATGACAAAAAGGTGCAGATCTCAAATGATGGAGGGAAGCTTGAAGAAGAGTCAACCTAAGAAAAAGAGAATTGCGGTAGCAGAGTTGGTTGTAGATGGTTGTAGCGTGCCATTGGAGAAGAGACTATTGTTTTCCTTAACATATTTGATGTTATGTTTGCAGGTGTAACGAAAGCATGTGAGGGTACACACGGAAAGAGTGGATTTCGGTGAAGCTCATGGTTGGGATGAGGCTAGAAATGATAATGAGAGGATTCCTGTTATCTTAGCAGAAACATATAAGTGTGTTGAATTCCAAAATAATGAATATTTCCAAGAAGAAAAATAGACTTGTTTCAAGTTGAAAATTCCAGAAATGTTGAAGGATCAGAACCAACGGATGAACTGAACCAATGAAGAGATATGACAACAAGACAAATTGATAATGGAAAGAGGAAGTATGTATTATTGCAACTATATGACGAAGGTCGGATTGAGTGTGTTGTAACAAGAAGTTGCAACTTCCTTGTGTGTTGCAACTCCATTAAATGCTACAAATCCTTTTGTATTGTGGTGAAAGGATTTTGTTGTGGGAACCTAAGAGCATCTCGGTGCGGCATCAAGGGTATCATAGAATGGTGATGTGAATTGGACATATAAGAAGATGAAGGGGGATACTTACGTTGGTGAATATCTTGAATTTTTCCACTAGGATGAAAGCTTATGTGAAAAGTGTGAACACCATGACATATATGAGTGTGTTGATGAACATGAAACAAGTGAAGGCTAGGAAGCATAGAGACAATTATGGAACAGAATTGGTGAATGTCTTATAAATTCCTAAGTTTTTGTTTATGATATTTGTGTATAACGGAAAATTGTGTGCAAGGAATGTATTGGAAGAAGATATGGATGAAGAATATCATCTTCACGAGAAATCTTGTGCTATTGTTGTGCAATTGAGGTTTAATGACAGTAAGGAGAAAGTCGTGGAGCTTTTACTCGTTGAGAGTAATGGAAGAAATCTCCAGGTTGATTTGGAAAAAATATGCATTGTCGTAATGCATGAGGGTAAACAAATGTTTAAAGCCTTGACGACGGAAGGTTTTGTGGCTGAAGAAGAGTAGGATGAAGCTTTTGCAAAGGTCATGATTTGGATGGATTTCAAAAACCCAATTTTGTGATTTGTTGATTATTTTGTAGGTATTGAAGCAGAATGGAAGATTGCGAGTGTGAAGGAAGTTGAATCCTTGAGGAATGTTTCCCCAGGAATGGTGGATGTGCACCTTGTTTCTAGTGCAAAAAAATATGTCATGCAAGTGGAGGATAGACATGGCGGGAGCTGTGAAATAAACTTGATTTTGAGGAATGATTGTAGAAGATTGGAGGAAATGTAACAACATGGATGGTTGTGGATGCCATGAGTATATTGTCTTTTGTGATAGCGTGGGCCTTGAATTTTTTTAAGTTCTATCTAACCTACTGATTGGTACAAGAGAATGTATAGATGAAAATGGACAAGTGGAGGTTGTTATTGCAGGACAACGAAATGAAGTGTTGAGGTCACTAGGAGCACATTGTATTGAGAAGTGTAATTTTGTTCTTGAGTTGGTGTACATCATTGACACTATGAGTTTCGAAGATATGAAAAATGGATGTCCTGTAGATGTTTATCCTTGTGATACCAACATAAGTGTCGCATTCTAGGAGCAAAATGTGGAGGATGGACAACATGCATTGTTGATCCTATTACAGAGGGAGGATGTGGAGGTAGTATGCCCTGTTGGGCATGGATTTTTGCAAGAAATATGCCCTGCTTGGCATGTATTTTTGAAGTAAATAAGCCTTTTTTAGCATGATTTTTTGTAGAACATAAGTCTTATTGGGTTTCCAAACAGGTTATGGAAAAAGGAGGAAGAATAAAAGTGGAGGAGATCTTCACAAAATTATTTGAGCAAGATGCTAAATTTTTTCTTACCAAGTGTGTTTGATGCAGGATCGTCCTTTTAATCAGGTGATCTGCATCCCCCATGAGGATCCCCTTTTCTAGATCTAATAAAATAACCACCTCCCCTGCCTACATTGTACCCCAACCTTGAAAAAATTAGGGGTATTTTTTGAATTCCTTAAAGAGATAATTCCACATTCAATAAAATAAACAAATAAATCATATTCTTATGAATTTCAAGAGGAGAGTGACCATCCTTAGGTGGATGGGGTTGTTTACCTTTATCGATAACATTCATTCCCTTTTTATTATTTTTAGGTTCCTCGTATAGCGACCTTGCTTACTTTGCAATGATTTTTTTGTAGATTTCTTTTTTTAATTGAGGTGTCTTATCAATTTTATTGAGCCCCTCGAAATGTGGGATAAGTCCTAAACTAATGTGTCTACAACTTCCAACATCATAATATTTGGTCATTTTTTAACAATAACTTCCACTAATATGCCTTTTAATGCCTCCTTAAATTTCTTTGCTTCCTATTGCATTGACTCTCCACCACCCTTCAGTTCTAAAGACTTCAAGAGCTTGGAATTTTTTAATTCAACCTTCTCCTATAACCCAACCTTGCCCTCATTTATTTTCTTTCTCCATAACATCCTCATAGAAAGATGACAAAACCTTGAAACACATGGCCACAATGGTGGAACCTTGCACATTTAAATGGTACGTTATTATAGTCCAAATCTTGCTTATACATCAAGCTCCTTAATATACTATCTGGTTGATGAACACTAGATCTAAATGAATCATCAACTAGGATCGTGTGCACGATGAGATTCCCTTTTTTCCAATTAATTTTTCAAATGACATTTCCATCGCAAGGCCTGTCGTTTTGACCCATTTCGAACATTTGAAAATCCCTTCCGTCTAAGAGTCAAAACAAGGGTGTTGAGGTTTCATGAATAGGAAGGTTGTTCCCGAGAACCAAAAATAACCTATGATAGTCATTACATCCCTTTCAAAGTGAAGTTAAACCCAATCCACCACTTGAAAAGAATCAATAAAGAAGGATAGTAACCAATCAATAACATCCATACCATCTACATCCATGAATTCAATATATTTTCTAAAATGTTTTTACCTATAAATCTACCAATAAGAACCATACCCACACACTATAGAGTTTGTTCTACACATACATTCTCACCAAGAACTATACTTACTATCAACTCCTCCCTCTTCACCACCTTGCACTTCTTCATAATACAATTCCCCTCAAAATTCCCTTTCGAATTGGATGGACCTTGACTTCCACCATATAAACAATCAAGATCCAGTAGACTTTCGATGAAACCTTCACCCTTAACGAAATCAATGGGTTCCCACTCAATCTCTTCTGAATGCACAAAGAAATGGGGGGTGGCCCCACATCTTTCTAAATCAGTGCTGCCCAAGACTTGCAAATATTGAGAATGAGCTAGAGACAAGGCCAAATGAGAAACCACACCACAGTTTTCATTGATTTTCCCCATATTATTGCTTCCTTTGAACCTTGAACCATTTGAAAAACTTTTCAAGTGCCTCAAGGTGTAATATACAATTTTCCTTCTCCATTTAAAAGACATACATAATATGTGAATGCATCAAACCATAATAATGGACATTCCAGTGCTAGATACCCTAAATTTACATTTTCATGCAAAAATAACTTTGGATCATCATGTTCCTTAAACCCCATGGAGATATTGGCATGTGAAGGGATCAAGTATTTGAATACATCCAATCCCTCCTTTGGATATTCTCACTAATTGACTACCTCCTTTTCCATTCTTAATTTTTTTCCAAATTCATTTAACTAGCCCTAGTAAAGATATTATGCCACATCCAGATTTATTTCTATCCTTTTAATGTAGATTCGAGTAGGAATAATTCATGAGCAATCTTTATGATGTGACATAGATGGTATAAACCTAGAGGTTTATAGACCTAAAGTAGTAGCAAGTTAGAAGCAACATTAAATGAAAATAGCTAACTCCAACCTCACATTATTTATATGCCCCTACACAACTCAGAAGTGGGTGTTATGCTCTAGTTAATAAAGTTCCAAGACTTTTCTCCTTCTCCCACTGCCATCTTGTATGTCAATTGCGTGCATCAAAGAAACAACCAATAGAGAATCAACCTATATCAAAGTCATCACTCAATAGAACATGTAGCTCAATCGTTACACTTTCCTAACCATTATGCAAGTATTTTCCAATATAATTAGGCACCCCAATCCAATCAATGCCCCCATTATGCCAATATTTCATTTAGACCCTCGTCAAGAGTTGCCTAAAATTAAAACACAAATAGACGTGAATGCGTGGAGTGTCCATAGTATGACTGATTACCTTAAGTATTGGCATGATCTATCGACAAAAGAATATGAAATGTGCTACCATGAACATGGAATATCTCACACTTAAATGGTGGAAAAAACTTCAAGATTGTTTAGAGTTAAATAAAGGATTTAGTTTTTCCAATGGATGCATCAATGTATTAATGTATATATCTCCATTTATCAATGGTTAAGTTTGAGAGGGGTAAAGTTTATCCATTGCATCCCAAACTGAATTGCACTCGATATCCTCCCACTTAGATAGCAATGTACACTTATATCTAAAACATATTGGATATGATATTTTGAAGAAAGACTTGATCTCATCGCACTCGCCCACAAAGTGATGGTTGTAGCATCGTTATGGACCTTTCTATAATATTCCAAACCCTAATAATTTCCGATTGAGTAATCAAACATTTTCATCTATGAGCCTTAAACCTGATGATTACAGAGTAAAGGATTGGAATTGGATCTATGCAAAAATCAAGGGAGAGTGACTAAATAGTGCTACAAGTGGATATCTATAGGGGCTATATTGACCCTAGTCATGTTAGTGTTGGAGGGGATACTGGTTTATTGGAATTCATTAGCTTACATTCGAAAAGGAATGTGGGAAAAATAGAAATAATTGCTTTAGTATTTTTTGGATGGGGAAAAAGAAAAAATAAGGCATTCATTTGGTGAGGTTGAAAAAACTTGCAAAACCAAAAGAGGGTAGAGCCTAGTGTTTAAAAAATATACATATATATGGGCATGTTGTAGCTACAAAAGTTATGCAGATAATTATGAGGAATGAAGGTCTATGGGGAAAAGTGATTACAAAAAACCATATATCTCCTATATGAATAGTGCATTGGATCATAAGTGAAGTGAAGAGGTTTGGTGTGGGATCGATCATATGGAAGGTTTTAGTAAAATTCTTTCATTGTTAAGGAGATGGTTGGTTTGGAAGGTACGGAAGGGAGATATATTTATGATCAAGGAGGACCTATGATTTGTGACAGGGCATAAAACTTGCAAGAAACAAAGTATGGATTGGAGCCAACATAAGACTTGTTGATGGAAGGCATGGGATATGGTTTTGAAAGAATGTGTATCATCCATGACTCAATTATTATGATGGAGGTACATAGCTTTTCAATTTACAATCATGTATACTATCTTTTTTATTTTCATTGTTTCCGGCAATGTAGTGCACTTTATTTTTATGTTTGTAGATGGAAGTTGAAGAAGAGGAAAACAATCACTCCAATGAACAAAACATTCGTCCAAATAACTTAATTGATGCAAGTGGCTCGAGTATCGATAATAATTCCAACAAAGAATGATGATCCATATTTAGTTTTGATGTTAATGCAAGTTGTTGTATAATAATGCATGGACATATTGTCTGAATTGAAAATCAACGGGTTACCAATAACTGTAAAAATTACATGCATGTTGAAATTTTGATTATTGTTATCTCTATATTGTCCTATTTTGTATGACAAAGGCACCGTTATTGAATTACATTCTTCAATGTTACTATCAAATGTTACATGTGAAATGATACATTGGTAATTAAATGTATGGATGATTATATATATATATATATATATATATTATTTTTATTTTTATTTTTCGAAAGAAAAAAAGCTGATTTTTATTAATCAAAAGTTACATACTAGATATAGTATGTGTTCTGTTCCTGCTATATGCAGATTTACAAAATGTTCTTACATCTATTCTGATGTAGATGTTCCTCCCTTTCGGGATCTGAAAGGACCAGACTAATACTAATAGATTGATTGTCTAGATGGCTGAAAAATACCCATGTAGGCCATCTTCCTGAACAATATTGTTCCATCCTCCGAGCTGAATATAGACTGATAAACTGAGAATTGCTTTCATCCCGTGCGTGAAGTCTGTTGCTGGTGCTTATCACTGTCAAAAATATATACTTCGAATTGAAAAAAGTTTTAGTGTGGCAGATTTATAAAAGGCCTGTGCGGATATTCCGTGGCCTTTGAGTCCTTTATTTCCAAAATTTTCCATTCACCCCATTGCAATGTCAGTCCTGTCTTTGAGAGCTTGTCCGCCTCCACATTTCGCTCCCTGTAAACATGAGTGAAAGAGATTGTTTCAAAGAATGAGAGAGATCGGGTTGTCTCTTTGTATAATGCATCTAGAGAAGCAATTCTACATTTCTGAGTCTTATTTATCCAATTTATAACCACCATTGAGTCACCAAATACTTGTAACTGTCTGTAGTTTCTTTCAATTGCAAAACAAAGGAGAAATTTCAATGTCATGAGCTCTGCATAGTTGTTGGTTCCAGCTCCCAGTCCCAAGGATATTTGGAAATAGTGGCTTTGATTTAGAAATAAGCATGCACCTCCTCCACATGTCAAATTTTGGGAGGCTCCATCGAAGAAATCCCAAGGGGTGTTTTTGTTCAATTGTTCAGGGACAACAATTCTTAGACGGGGGTGTGTGTTCTTTGCTTGGGGAAAGTAAGAGATTATATCCAAGCCCCTTCTTGCTACCTTTTTAGGTGAGCTGGCTTTTTCAAGAAATATGACTTTGTTTCTGGCCAACCATAGGCCCCAAATGTGGATAAGTGGGAGGGATTTTATCTGAGTTGTTTGGGGGGATGATGATCAATCCTTCCAGGCCTCTTCAAATGTGTTGCCTTTCCAAATGAAGTTTGAAGATGTGAAAGACTTGGAGTGCTCCCAGACCTATTTGGAGAAAGCACAGTGAAGGAAGAGGTGATTTGAGTTTTCCTCAGCATCTTTGCAAAGGCTGCACCATCCCGGGCATGCGATCTGTCTTTTCTGAAGATTCTCCCATGTTGGGATTTTGTTTGCAAGGAGACACCATGTAAATATTTTTTCCTTTAGAGGACATTTTTTCTTCCAAATCCCTTTCTGCCACCAATTTTGTCTCTCTCGGAAGAGTTGAGAACAGATTTGTTGGTAACCAATCTTTGGGGTGTATTTTCCGAGTTGAGATTTCTCCCAAATCAACTCATCTTCTCTGTTAGTAATCCGAATGTGAGAAGTTTGCAAATCTAGAGTGTACTGATCCCAAAGGTTTTCCCATTGTTATGGAATCTCCATATCTTGGCTCTTCCTCCATCCTTGATGCCAGATGTTGGTTGATGTAGGGTCTGCAATTTGACTTAAATGGTAGCACCCCTTTTGATGAATAAATTGAATTAAAGGTTGGGGAAGAATGTGATTTTGGGCACTACCTAGCCAGGGGTCTGCCCCTATTCTGACTTTTGTACCGTCCCCTACCTTCCAAACCAGTCCTTCTGATATAAGTGAGAAATATTTGCATAGGGCTTTCCAGATAATGGATCCAATTGGGGGTTTCTTGGATCCCATATCCCTGATCCAATCTAGAAACGGGGTTGGGGAAATGTGTTTTTGGGTAATGACTTCTGTCCACAAACTCTGGGTTGAAATGAGTCTCCAACCTAGTTTTGCTGCCAATGCTTTTGTAAAGAAAGGAGTGTTCTTTATTCCCCAGCCACCCAATGCTTTTGGTCATGCAGTTTGATCCCATTTTACCCAAGGAAGAACCTTTTGATATTTTTTCCCGGACCATAGAAAATTTGAGCATAATCTTCTGGATTTATTTAAGATTGATCTAGGAATCCATGCTAGTGCCATCCAGTAGACTCGGATTGCTTCCAAAACTGATTTGATCAGAACTAGTATGCCGGCACTTGAGAACCACCTGTTGCACTAGTTGTTTATTCTGACTTCCAGTTTGGCAAGCAACCAGTTCCAGTCCTCCTT
>LPNX010732168.1:469319-532065 GCA_001517045.1 Pseudotsuga menziesii | reverse complement strand
CAAAATGAAAAAATTACAGTGATGTTTTCATTTGACATCATGGTGGCCTGAGAAGGTGGAACCACCATCCCAGCCAAGAAAAAATGCTAACAATTCTATCAATTTCAAAGAAAAAGACAACCCTCCCAACAAAGGGAAAATAAGGCCAGTAGCAACTAATAGACATAGATTTTTGACACATCATCCATGAACTATAAGGCTTACAAGCTAACAAGTTATCTAAAACATAAAACCAAAAAATTGAAGGACACAATAATTTTCCAAAGCAAAGGAGCTCCTTCTATCAAGAGTGTGCACCGTTAGAAGAGTCGACATACTCTTCATTGACTGGGCAGGCCTTGAATTCTGAGTTCAGGGCTCTATTTCAAGGAGATTCACTAACAATGGCTCTCTCTTTCTTGGCATGACCAAGTATTACAGCTCAAGCCGTCATACCTTCTTTGTCGATCTAGCAGCAGGTTCAATGGCAATCGAAGCACCCAAGAGTCCATCAACTACAGAGTCTGGGGGCTTGTCGCTTTGACCCTCATGCTCAGCCTGCTACATTGAGACACTATGCGAAACCCATTCAACTAAATTTTCTGTAGCATGGTTCAGTCTCTGTGTTCCCACTGTCTCGAAGCATTTGTCAAACAGATCTTTCCCCCAAACAAAGTTATCCTCAACACTGTTCGTTCCATCCACAATTTACTCCATATTAACCCTCATTTCCAAGGTCGTGGCTTAGGAATTCCTCGACTTAGCTTGGACATCCTCCATCATGAGGCCCATCATGTTCTTAACAATCTAGTAATGATTTATCTTACCAGCTGTACACGCTGAGGCTAACTGATGGGCTACTATGCCAGCCTTCTAGTCATTGATTAGACCACGAACTAACGATGAAATTGAATTCACATATCCTCCTCCTCCATAACCACCAGACCCCCTGCGACCCGAGGCCTCTCCACCACTGCTACCTCTCCTAGTCTTGCCACTCTAGTACGTAGCCATATTTTCCTTGACACCACGCCGAAAACTCTCACAGAACGCAAATATCTGGAATAGGAACAAAAGACCAAAATCACAAATTATAGCTCAATTCGAAATTCACCCTGCGTATAAAACTACCCCACCACACGCGAGAACTATCTTTCCAACCTCTAAGCATGAATGCACTATGTGCTACGATCCATCATTTCCCCGGTGCGAGGAGTCGTCAACCCAAGAGCCATTAAACCCATATTAAACATTGCCTTAACCTTAATAACTTATCATTGTCTTCCCATCCATGGGTTGATGAGTGGGATAACATTTGGCATGATCCTCATGTGCCAGCACGTGGCCTCCACCCACATCCGAGGAGTATAAAAAAAAATTCAATTTTAATTAAATAATGTAATTAAAAATTAAAAAATATAATACAATATATATATCACTACAATATTTGTAGTCGTTGTTCAAAGAATCATATGCAGTGATTTTGATAATTAATGTTGCTCTGGTGTGTTTCCTCAAACACTAATAAAACTCACAAACACAATAATCAAAATTAATATATTTGGCTACAATGCGAGTAACCACAGTTCAAAGAATTATTTGAGGTGTTTTTGGTAATCGATGACGTATCGGTGCATCTGCTCGAATTTGTTGCATCGGTGCATCTATGTGATTTCTATGCACTGGTGAGGTTATGTAAATTAAACACAGTTAAATTATTAAAAAAAATTCTCACTTACCAGACGACATCACCGGTGCATTTTCATTTGTTTTTCGCACCTGTGCATATCATTGGTTTATACACACTGGTGGATATCATTGGTTTATACTCACCAATGCATGTCATTGGTTTGTACACACCAGTGTCATTGGTGCGTTCACCGGTGATGTACAAACCAATGACATGCATTGCTGAGTACAAACCAATGAACTAGAGTCTTGCCAACCTTTATGGATTTCCTCCATCTTCCCTAGTTTTTTTTTTGGATGGAGGAGGGTAATAACTACTTAACAAAATAGATATTGACAACCCTAAAGGACTCAATGATATTTGATTATGAAACGCTAATGAAATTTTACATAATGTTATCTATTAATTCACCTATTCCTTGAGGCTAAATATATTTCTTTTCCAAAGCAAGAGAAAAAAAATCATGTCCCACCTCACCTAGGGATTCCTACATTTAAAGCAATAGATGGAGAGGTCATTGCACTTCTTACAAAACCTATTCAATGTTTATTTTAGGGTTGTTGTTACTTGTGGGTAAGTTATGGCTACTATTGTGTGAGAGAAGATTTTAAAGACTAAACTTTTAAAATGATTGAGCCAAATTCTATAGGATTGTTTACTTTAAACATCGTCAAAATTATCCAAAAACTATATAAAATTCTTAAAAATTTAAATATATATATTTCAAATTGCTAAATATTTGATGGTTGAACTTTTAAATCTTAATAATTTTTATAGTAAAAAAAAATTCGAATCCTTAAATTTTTATAATCATTAATACTTTATTATATATATATATATATATAATATAATTAATTTTTTTAAAATTATATAATTAAGCTATTGAATTTTTAAAGTTTAATTTTATTGTTTCATATTAAAATTTATATATTTAATTATAAATTTTTAAGATAAATTTATCTTAAACTAAGTTTTAAAATATATATATATTATAATTTTAATTAACCTTTTTCAAAATTACATATTTAAATAATTGAATTCTTAAAGTTTAATTTTTATTATTTAATATTAAAATAAGAATTTTGAATTCTTAAAGTTTAATTTTATTATTTCATATTAAAATTATTGAATTCTTAAAGTTTAATTTTATTATTTCATATTAAAATTATTGAATTCTTAAAGTTTAATTTTATTATTTTATATTAAAATTTATATATTTAATTAAAATTTTTTAATTTCTAGTAAACTAAGTTAAAAGATAAAATAAACAACCAAATTAATTTCTAAAAATAATAATAACCATTTAATATTATAATTAAAATTTCAAAACTCAACTCCAATTCAAGTAGGATAAAGGGGCTACAAAACTCAACTATTGTTTAGGATTCTAAATTAAAACAAAATAGTGGATAACTTCAGTAGGTAAGATCAATGGTCACATAACTCCGTTATTATTTAAGGTGATAAAGCAAGATGCATTACCATTATATATATCTTCCTACCTTTATTTATTTATTTTAAAATTGGTCAAAGTTCAATTTTTACATTAAAAGTAGAGCATAAAAATATGGGACGGGAGGCGGTAGGGTACAGTTCAATATTTACAAAAACCGAGTGGGATCACAGTTCCAAGACGATTCGGAAAGTAATATGCACACGATAATTCTAGAGTATCTGCATGTCTTACAGGCTAATGTTTCATCCCCTTAAAAAAGCACCTTCGGTAACCAGCTCTTACTTCCCCTCTCCTTTTAGTCGAACCCTTCGGACCTTCGTTGGACCTCAGAAACCTTACTTCTTTTAATATCTCAATTTCATCTGAATCCCTTGCCCTCGGAAGCGCAATACCTTCAGCCCTATACCACTGAAGGAATCTTAGTAGCGAGGTACTACTATGGAACTCCCAGCACGGGCAGGGATGGCTGGCATGAAACTCTTCTATTTACCTTATACCTGAAAAACAGGAATTCCTGTACAGACCCCAGATACATAAACACATTTTGGTTAAGGCCTCTCTTATTGACCTTAATCCAGCAGTTCCATTTGATAAATATGAACTGGGCCTGTCCGAAGCATTCCACAGACCTTATAGCCAGTGTCAACTGCTGCTATAGGTTCTAACCATGAAGCCCAAGTCGAGAGTAATTCATAAACCAAATTCCATTGGCTGCAGGGCCAAACTCGAAGCAGCTGTAGCGTACAGATTGTCAACCAACTCATCATCACACCAAGACCAAAATGAAGAAGAAGCCGACGAAGATGATGCTATTCTTCTCTTGGGAGCTATTAAGAATTCAAAACCAGGTATGCCCACTCGTGCTTTCCAGGTTATCTTCTCACCATATACTCACTCTTTTGCAAAATTTGAGGACAAATTCTTCTATGGCTCTTCGTTTATTTGATTTAGTGAAGCACTATGGCTTTTTCCATACTCTCCAGTCTTATTCTCTTATTGTACATATTTTAACGAAGTCAAAGAAGCTAAATGAGGTGCATTTTGTGCTAAGGGAGCTCATTCACTCCCCCATACATTCGAGTCTTAGACCTACAGAGGTTGTTGATGCATTGATGGACTCCGATAACAATACCAATTCAACGTCAACCACTTTGCTTGAAGTACTCATTAAGGTCTATGCAGAGTGTGGCATGCTGAGAGATGAAGTGGAGACATTTTATCTTGTTAAAAAGTATCATTTTGAGCCTCTTGTTTTTTCCTGCAACTTCCTTCTCAAGTGCTTAGCTAATCATGAAGAATTAGGGATGGCATGGAATATTTATAACCAAATGAAGGAAATGGGAATCCCTCCTAATGTATATACTTATACCATCATGATTAGGGCTTGTTGCAAAGAAGGTAAAATGCAGAGAGCAAATGATTTGTTGAGAGAAATGCAAGGGAATGGGATTGCTCGAAATGTTGTCACTTACACAACACTCATACATGGGCTTTGCAACGTTGGTAATACTGAAGCAGCTCTCAAGTTACTTAGATAAAAAGTGAAGAATGGTTTCTTGTTTAATAATTACAGTTACAATGCACTAATTCATGGATTTTTCCGTGAAGGTGAGTTGAGCGAGGCAAGGAAGATTTTTGAGGAGATGCAGAATAAAGGTCTTGCTCCTGATGTGTATAGCTATAGTAGTTTGATTGATGGTTATTGCAAGAACGGTGAAATGTATTATGCATTTGATCTTTTTACCGAAATGACATCCAAGGGCATAAGACCAAACAGTATAACCTGCAGTTCGTTTCTTGATGGTTTTTGTAAGCTTGGAAAAATGGACATTGCATATAAACTTTTCATGGAATTTAAAAGCTCAAAATATATGCCAGACAAAATTAGTTACAGCATTAAGATTGATGGGTATGCTAAACAAGGGAACATGGAGGAGGCTTTAACCTTGTTGATGGAAATGTTGGGTGAAAAACTGGTTCCTGATGTTGTTCATTTTACGAGTTTAATTGATGGGTATTGCAAAATAGGCAACTTGGATGAGGCAGTTAAGCTATTCACCAATATGGTGGAAAAGGGTATAGTTCCTGACGTTGTTACTTGTAGTGCACTTGCAAATGGGCTTTGTAGAAAAGGAAATATACATGAAGCTTTTAAACTACTAGATAAAATGGTGGAACACAGTATTGTCCCTAATCTAGGTTACTTACAACACGATAATTAATGGACTCTCCAAGGAGGGAAAAGTGTAGGATGCTGAAATATTCTTCAAGGAAATAGCAAAGAGGATCTTGGTTCCTGATCATTTTATTTATACCAGTTTGATTGATGGACAGTGCAAATATGGCAATATAGAAGAGGCTTTCAAGATCTATTCTAGGATGGTCAGACAGGGAATTGTCCCCGATGCAATCACATATGCCAGTCTGATTGATGGTCTTTGTAAGGTGAGCAATATACATGAAGCTTTGAAGCTACATGACAACATGGTTGAGAAGGGAATCATTCATGACGTGGTTACTTACACTACACTTATTACTGCGTTTTGCAAAGTAGGGGATATCAAGAAGGCCAAGGATCTTTACAACGACATTGTGGAAAGGGGTGTATTGCCTGATGTTGTTACATATTCTACCTTAATTGATGGATATTAGAAGGCAAGTTGTATGCAGGATTCTTTGGAAGTGCTTCATTCAATGATAAAAAGAGGAATTTTGCCCGATGTTGTTACTTATACTACTCTAATTGTTGGATATTGCAAGGAAGGAAAAATGAAGAAGGCTATGAAGCTGCATAATGAAATGATCGACAGAGGAATGGTACCGGATTCAGTAATGTACTTAGTATTGAGTCATGGACTTTGTAAGGTAGACAATGTGCAAGAAGAATATGACTCTGTGATTGAAAATGGGGTTGCAGTTTGAAGGTAATTGGTGCTATCCTTGGCACTTGTAAGAATTGAAGAGTTTTTGTATTTTTAGTTTGAGATTTAGCCCTTTTAATTTACTTCAAAAAGTAAAGGGATATTTTGACATGTATAGCAAAACTATATTTGTACAGGACAAAATATGCTAGTTTTGAAAGTGAGAAATTTAAGGATCCATAATTTTTTTAAAGTGCAGAAGCCTTGGCAAATCTTTCTAATTCTTAAATTTCCAACCATAAAATGTTGGGCAATATTTGTCTAAAAAGAATAAAATTTCGAAAGTTTTTATATGTTAGTTTTCTAAGCCCAGATCTGATTTATAGTCCCGAATAATTTACGTGCAATTATTAATTGAAAATACACCGAGTTCCAACAAATTATGCAACGGAAAAATAAACAAGAAATTACACACATTTGACACTTAGATTTACCATGGAAAATCCCAATTGGGGAAAAACCAGCAACAAATGATTTTTATTAACTATGAAAATCCTAGGCTCCCATCCCAAGATAAAAATACGATGACAAAATGCTAACCTTCACACCTTAAGATCAGCCCTTCAATCTTGCTGGGTGCTAACCCTCGGCTACCCCTTGCTCATTTTCCTCTGACCCTACCCCACCATGTGCATGCTTGGCTGAAAGTCCTTCTCCAACCACGCAATGAGATCTCACTTACTCTGTGTGACTGTTGTGTGTCTCCTCCTCTCCTTAAGCTTCCTTTTATATCTTTTCAATGACCAAAACCCTAACCCTAGATCTCAAAAGTGATCGATGGTTGAGATTAGATCTCAAGCCTCACTTAAGATCAATGGATGTGACTTAATCTTAAGTTCACTTTTTAGTCATTAGCCAACATTAAGTTAATAATGTGGTTTTCTTAAGTTAGACTTAGGAAAGAGATACAAAAGTCTCCTGCTCTCTCAAGCAAGCACCTAGAGAGGTCTTCTGGACAACTCTTGCATGCTCGACATTTGGCCTATGCAGAAGTACCTGTCCGAGCTATAAAAAATCAACACTCCCTCTTAGCAAGAAAGGTACTTCTCTGAGAGCTACCTGAAACTAGTTCTCCCTCTAACCCTAGTACACTATTGCATACATCATCCTGCTCATTGACATCCTAACAAACCTACTGGTCAGCATCTCCTTGATCACTAGAAGTCATCGAATTGATGACACTACACATCAGTGCCAAGAATTTCGAAAACTTTGTCAAAGGCTTGCTCTCCTTCATTATGCTTCTAGGGGGCCGTTCTTTCTCCTGAGCATCCATCAATGTCATCTCGTACCAACAAGGTCTCCTGACAGAATTGGAAGGGGCTAACTCCCTCTTCCCCTTTGAAGGTTTACTCCCCACACTAGAAGTATGTGAACTTTGCTCACCCTTCGTAGTTTTATGCTCCTTGACCTCTGTCATTGACATTGATCCATGATCCAAGATCCCCTTGGATCCAACTATAGGATTTCCCTATAACCTATAAACTTTGCCCTCTCTGACACCAAGAACTTGTGTTGAGTCTTTGCTAGATCCCATCGGTTGAATGAGAACCCACCCACTCTCAAAGGAGATGGTGAACCCATTGTCCTCCAATGTTGATACCGAGGCCAAATTCATCTTGAGCTCTGGTACATGGAACACATCTGTGACCTCCAAGGATCCTCCTGGCTCTAGATGAAACCTAATTGCTAAGTCACCTAGTTTGAGTTTGTGTTCGAATTTGGGGACTTTGGTCTTATATGGTGACTCCATTGAAGAAAATACAACGAAGAGGTGAGGGCATCCTCTTTTCGTGGCTAATTTGAGATATTTATAGTTGTATGCAAATACTAGTGTGCTTTCTTCAGATCTGATTTGACAGGTAGAACCATCAAATTTCATCTTTGGAGGGTCTCATAAGCTAGGAACAAGGTCTATTATCAACCCTACTCTCTTGGGCATTCATCTAGTGGTTTAATTTGACCTTTTTGTGATTTTCGGGGGTTGTTTAGGGCAAAAAGCAAATCTGATTTCCAAATTTTCATTACTTATTCATTAGTCGCCCCAAAGCTGAGATTATTATCCCTCTCCATCAGGGATACCTTCCTTGGTATGTTGGCATTGTTCTAAGTGGTTTCCATCATTATTTGAGCACATATTTTGTGGTTGTTCTCTCATAATAACAACAAGATTTTTTATCATTTGCAATAATTGTGAACATTTATCCATTCTAACTCCTATCCTCTTGAAGTACTTGGTAAACGTGCTTGTATTCATTGCTTTGACTCCATAAGGCACAGATATTTGTCAAGAAGTTGCTCGTGAGGTATTCTTGTTCTGTAGGTTTATTTCACTTATGTTAGGGACTCCCCCTTGGCCTCTAGGAGTTGGCCTAAAGCGTAAGCAGAGTGCATTGTGGTGACAATGGGTTCATCTTAGCACTGGCCCTCGTGACCCATTAGAAGGGTGCTAATTTGTGCGGTAACATTTTTTGGCTTTGTTGCCAAGGATTGCTTGAAGATTATTGTATGACAGTTTGGACACATTGCTGGGTCAAAGTCCAACCTCCTTGGCATGAACACCGAATTTTGTAAGAAACTTGAGGCAAGTTTTTGTTTTGTACTTTGATGAGGTTATTATTAAGGACTAACCTTGTAGGTCTTATATGGCGACTCCACTAAAGAAAATACAACAAAGAGGTACATTTCAAGACTTAGGTCTCGACTATTGATGACATTGTTGGGCGCAATGTTTTAAAACTCGGACTCAGAATTGGACTCGGCAATGACTCGGCCAGTTTGATTTTAATGACTCGGTTTACTAAAAAACATATAAAATATTTAAATTTTAAAGAAAAAATATATTTTAAAGATTATAATCCATCATTCCAAAGCATTAGAGACGAAACATCCAAAGTATGATCATATATATACCATATGAGGGTGAACATATCAAAAGTGCACGAAGGTAACTGTGCCAATGTGCAAGGTTGCAAGCAACAAATACATTATACATATATGAAAGTCTGAACAAACCCACGCAGGCACTGAAGTTTGAAGTTAAACCCACGCAAGGATTGAGCCACACTCACGGTTAACATTCACGGACCAACACTTTAGTCTTCAACTATCAAACGAATCCACGGTCTTCAACCATAGTCACGGGTAAAGTCTAGACAGTCGGCATCAATTATCAAAGACCACGATCCACAAATGAAGCCGTGGGCAGGTAAGTTAGGGAGTTAAAGTGTTAGGGTAGTTAGGGATCCTAGATGAGCACACGTGCATGACTGTCTACTACCCGTTCGTCTCATCTGTCGATGGGGACTCCCATACCTGGCTGAGAACCTGAACAAGTAGGGGTACCTGTGCAATCACACGACCATCTACTACCTGTTTGACTCATCTGCTGATGGAATTTCTCCCATACCTGGCTAAGCACCTGGACGAGCAGAGGCACCTGTGTGAACCCGACCATCTACTACCCATCCGTCCCATACGTGGCTGAGAACCTAGACGAGTAGAGGTACTTGTGCAATAACACGACCATCTACTACCTGTCTGACTCATCTACCGATGGGATTTCTCCCATTCCTGGCTGAGCACTTGGACGAGCAGAGGTACCTGGGTGAACCTGACCATCTACTACCTGTCTGTCTCATCTGCCGATGGGATTTCTCCCATACCTCGCTGAGAACCTGGATGAGCAGAGGTGCCTGAGCAAGGCTATAGTGAGTGTCTCTCAGTCATCTCTCCCTCTCAAGGAGGGATACATTCTCTTCTACTCCAAGTATTCAAATTTCACCCTGGGAAGAGGCTTGGTGGGAACATCTGTAGTCTGGTCCTCTGTCAGAATATACTATAGCTCGACCGCACCTTTCTGCACCATATCACGTATGAAGTGATACCGAATCTCTATGTGCTTTGACTTGTTATGAAATACAGGATTCACTGACATCTACACACAACTCTTGTTATCATAGTGAATCACGGTTGGCTCTGAAATCTGTCCAAACAATCCTGCAAGAAGTTTATGAAGCCAAACTGCTTCTTGGGTTGCTAAACTAGCAACCATATACTCGGCCTCTGCAGTACTGAGAGCTACTGAATTCTGCCTCATACTGCACCAGGAAATAACTGCAGAACCCAGATTGAAACAACATCCTGAAGTGCTCTTCCTATCAGTAGAGCTTCCGACCCAATCTAGGTCTGTAAACCCTTGTAATTTCAAGTCACATTCTGAATCATATCATAGACCATATCCCACATTACCATGCAAGTATCTGAGCACATGTTTTACAGCAATCCAGTGAATCCGTCTTAGTTCGCACATGAACTGACTGAGAGCATTCACAACAAAACAAATATCTGATATGGTTTTCATCAGATACATCAAGGGCCCAATCAACTGGAAATACACGGTGGGATCAATCAAATTTGAATCTGAAGCAGAATCCCTCAGCTTCCTAAATTTTGCATCCATCGAAGTAGCTATGGACTTGCAGTCCAACATTTCGAATCTTTTCAGTATATCTATGGTGTATTTTCCTTGTCCTAGGAAAATCTCTTTCTGCCTCTGCCATACTTCTAATCCTAAGAAGTAGTGCATCAATCCAAGATCCTTCATTTCGAACTCAGAGGCGAGTTTCTTCTTACACCATAAGATAAGTTTCTCATTTCTGGTAAGAAACAAGTCATCAACATATAGTACCAAAATCAATGGCTCATCATTCACAACCTTGTAGTAAAGGTTGGGGTTTGCATCACTCTTCGTGAATCCCAGACTCACCAGGAATTCGTCTATTCGTCCATACCAAGCACGGGGTGCTTGCTTGAGTCCATATAAAGCCCTTTTCAGCTTGCATACATGAGACTCCTTTTCATGTACAACAAACCCTTATGGTTGTTTAATATATACTTCTTCCTCAATAATACCATTGAGAAAGGCTATTTTTACATCCATCTAATGCAACTTCCATCCCACAGCTAAAGCAATAGCAATGATCGATTTGATGGAAGTGTGTCGAGCCACATGAGCAAATGTCTCATCATAATTGACTCCCTCTTTTTGAGAGAACCCTTTGGCAACAAATCTATCCTTGTATTTGCTCCATGTGGAGTTTCATGCTCCTTTGCATTCTACAAAATCTGTTGTTCCCATCTAGGTCTTCTTCGGCTTACTGGCATATCTGTGGGAGCATCATTTGGCTCAACTGGATCAATGGAACTGATCGGTTTATTCATTTCTTCATACTCCCTCTTAATGTTTGGAGGGGGAAATGATCTCTTCATCATCATTGTCATCGATCTCCATATCTGCTACCTCTCCTAGTCTTGCCTCTCTAGTGCGTAGCCATATTTTCCTTGACACCACGGCCAAAACTCTCACAGAACGCAAATGTCTGGAATGCGAACAAAAGACCAAAATCACAAATTATCACTCCATTCCAAATTCACCCTGCGTATAAAACTACCCCACCACACGTGAGAACTATCTTGCCAACCTCTAAGCATGAATGCACTATGTGCTACGATCCATCCTTTCCTCGGTGCGAGGAGTCGTCAACCCAAGAGCCATTAAACCCATATTAAACATTGCCTTAACCTTAATAACTTGTCGTTGTCCTCCCATCCACGTGTTGATGAGTGGGATAACATTTGGCATGATCCTCACGTGCCAGCACGTGACCTCCACCCACATCCGAGGAATATAAAAAAAATTTCAATTTCAATTAAATAATGTAATTAAAAATTAAAAAATATAATATAATATATATATCACTACAATATTTGTAGTCGTTGTTCAAAGAATCATATGTAGTGATTTTGATAATTAATGTTGCTCTGGTGCGTTTCCTCAAACACTAATAAAACTCACAAACACAATAATCAAAATTAATATATTCAGCTACAATGCGAGTAACCACAGTTCAAAGAATTATTTGAGGTGTTTTTGGTAATTGATGACGCATTGGTGCATCTGCTCGAATTTGTTGCATCAGTGCATCTATGTGATTTCTATGCACTGGTGCGGTTATGTAAATTAAACACAGTTAAATTATAAAAAAAATTATCACTTGCCAGACGACATCACCGGTGCATTTTCATTTGTTTTTCGCACCTGTGCATATCATTGGTTTATACTCACCAATGCATGTCATTGGTTTGTACACACCGTTGAACACCCGTTGAACTCATATCAATCGACCATGTCGACAAAGCTATGTAAATAAATTTTGTATGGTGCGTACGATGTGACATATCGCATTGGTGCGTTTGTTATGTAAGAAAGAACTGGTGCATATAATCGATACGTGAACACTAATGCGACATTGAAATTTTGTTATTTTCGGTGCTCATTCTGTTTGAATGCACCATTGCAAATACTTTACATTGTACATCACCGATGCGTTGTGTTATAAAATGCACTGGTGTGTCTATTTTGAACTAAACACACCAATAAAAAAATCCGCTAAAACATCTGACCATCGAGTTCTTTTTAGTTATAAAATATATCCCTTATGACCTCCATTAAAACATCCGCTACCATTGGCCGCGAGGTTGTAGCAGAGGTTTTTTAAACTTTTTTTGTCAATCTTGTAACACTAAAAGCCTCTGCTATGACCTCCGTTGCAGGATCTTTTCCTTGTAGTGGTAACACCATCAATTACTGATTATGGAAGGAATCATTCCATAAGCTATGCTTGGTACAATACAATTAATCACACATCTCTCATACAATGCTATTTATGTATATTTATACTTTCTCATTAGTATTCCTAAGGCACCTATGCCAACTACACCTTATTATTATATTATTTCCTCCAACTACCATCCGACATATTCCATGATCATGACCACATTACATTAATTATTCCCCTTAGGTACATATTAAATGATATATTCCCCTTCGGTACCTCATATTATCCTCCACTAGGGACATCACACTTTTACTTCTAATAAGGAGGTTGGATTTAATAAGCCACGAGTAGTATTATTGCACTTAAATTTGAGGCTTAAGTTCCTATTTTATATCGAAACTCCTTTTATATTTGGTTATGGGCTTCTTTGTTCTAAGGAATTATAGATTGGAAAGTAAATTGCTCTCTTTTGGTTTTGGGACTTGAAGTACATCGCTTTAATAGGATCCTTTAAATCATATATATTATTTGGTAAGGATATACAGGGTAAGAGTGTTTTGACATACCTTTGACTTGAGTTTCTTGAACTTCATTGCATTCTCCCCAAGCTACCTCCAAGTTCTGTTATGATTCGTCTCCCTTCTTCAATAGATTGGTTTTTTGTGTCCCCCTCATAATATTTGCTTACGATTCTTCTCGAATACTCGACCCTAACTTATCCCTTTTTTATATTGGAATTCCCAAACCCTAAATTCCTTGATTATGGGTAAAATACACATCCAAATATACTAAATAATTATCTTTTACCTAATTTTCCACGGTTGACGCTGACAACTCTCTGATTGTTTAAATACATGCCCATAGGTGTGTAAATTTTCCACCTAAGCTAGTACTACTGGGGATTTTATTATTATTATTCCCCCCCACTCTATTTCTATATACTTAGGAACAATTCTCTAAGGTCTAGCACCAACAATAGTTTGGATGCTTTCCTATTTACTTTCGATAATGCAATATCTATAAATTTTCCCAATCTATTTAATATAACCTCCAACATCGATTTGTTCTAGAGTTAAATTAGGAAACCTTGTAACTTGATCTAGATTGATTATGTTGCCTTTACTTCCCTTTTGGGATCAAAGCAAGGGGATCATATCTCTAGGATTAAAATAGAAGGTCCCCAAAACCTTTTGATTTCTATAGTTTTCCCAACATATACTCTTAAATGGATTCCAAGGCAAGCCAACCTGTTGAGGATATGGAACTATGGTATGTACCATAGTTACCTCACCTACACCATCTATCCAACTCTATAAATAGGATTAAAAAATAGTTCCATCCATGAATCTCCCTTGTTGTCTTGATCACACCTCTTTTTGCTTTTTATCACCTTTACCTCTAACCTCTCGTCCCTTCTTTCCACACCTCTATCTTGTAAGACACCATCCAATAACTCTTTAAGGTTCAGGGTACTAAAGCCCAAACCAATTTGGGCCCTTCTCATGGGCTATGCACTTGTTCTAGATTGGTTATAACATCAAGAGACTTGCAATATTTTGGATTCCAAACAACCCTCTTTTCCTTTACCTTTGAAGAATTAAATGAAAGTCAAGTACCATACCGAGGGATATCATGAATTATTATTGATCTCATATCCTCGACTTGATTGCTTACATCTAGGTTTCTTATGCCTTGGGTGTCAATAACCTTGTCCACCTCATTCTTAACTTGTCCCCATACCTTGCCGCCTCCAAAATAATTTACCTATATTGTAACCTTTCTTCTTGAATACTCCACCACATCTTTACTTATATTTCCTAATGATTGGGAATGGTAAAAATCTTTAGCTTTGTCCCCTTTTCCACATTGAATTTGATAATGGATAGGGGTTAATGGAAAGGTTTTAGCCTTACCCTTATCCAACAACTCTCCTTGCCCTAGATTTAAAACCTTGGTTGCCTTTCAATTGTTAATGAGCTCATCACTAGACCCAAAGATGATTTTGAGTAGTTCCTCTTCACGTTCTCCTTAAAAGTTCACTAAATCCTCCTCCATGATTGCCCCCAACCATATACTTGTTTTATCTTCTCTCTCTCTCTCTCTCTCTCTCTCTCTCTCACACACACACACACACACACACACACACACACTCACATTTCCAAAGAAATATAGTCTCTCACTCATCCATGTATTAGGTTTTCAAAGTGAGAACACTAGAGTCTTGCCAACCTTTATGGATTTCCTCCATCTTCCATAGTTTNCCAAAGAAATATAGTCTCTCACTCATCCATGTATTAGGTTTTCAAAGTGAGAACACTAGAGTCTTGCCAACCTTTATGGATTTCCTCCATCTTCCATAGTTTTTTTTTTTGGATGGAGGAGGGTAATAACTACTTAACAAAATAGATATTGACAACCCTAAAGGACTCAATGATATTTGATTATGAAACGCTAATGAAATTTTACATAATGTTATCTATTAATTCACCTATTCCTTGAGGCTAAATATATTTCTTTTCCAAAGCAAGAGAAAAAAAATCATGTCCCGCCTCACTTAGGGATTCCTACATTTAAAGCAATAGATGGAGAGGTCATTGCACTTCTTATAAAACCTATTCAATGTTTATTTTAGGGTTGTTGTGACTTGTGGGTAAGTTATGGCTACTATTGTGTGAGAGGAGATTTTAAGGACTAATCTTTTAAAATGATTGAGCCAAATTCTATAGGATTGTTTACTTTAAACATCATCAAAATTATCCAAAAACTATATAAAACTCTTTAAAATTTAAATATATATATTTTAAATTGCTAAATATTTGATGGCTGAACTTTTAAATCTTAATAATTTTTATAGTTAAAAAAAATTCGAATCCTTAAGTTTTTATAATCATTAATACTTTATATTATATATATATAATTTAATTAAATTTGTTTAAATTATATACTTAAGCTATTGAATTTTTAAAGTCTAATTTTATTGTTTGTATATATTTAATTATAAATTTTTAAGTTAAATTTATCTTAAAATAAGTTTAAAATTATATATATATTATAATTTTAATTAACCTTTTTCAAAATTACATATTTAAATAATTGAATTCTTAAAGTTTAATTTTTATTTAGAAATTTTTAATTTCTAGTAAACTAAGTTAAAAGATAAAATAAACAATCAAATTAATTTCAAAAAAAAATAATAACCATTTAATATTATAATTAAAATTTCAAAACTCAACTCCAATTCAAGTAGGATAAAGGGGTTACAAAACTCAACTATTGTTTAGGATTCTAAATTAAAACAAAATAGTGGATAACTTCAGTAGGTAAGATCAATGGTCACAGAACTCCGTTATTATTTAAGGTGATAAAGCAAGATGCATTACCATTATATATATCTTCCTACCTTTATTTATTTATTTTAAAATTGGTCAAAGTTCAATTTTTACATTAAAAGTAGAGCATAAAAATATGGGACGGGAGGCGGTAGGGTACAGTTCAATATTTACAAAAATCGAGTGGGATCACAGTTCCAAGACGGTTCGGAAAGTAATATGCACACGATAATTCTAGAGTATCTGCATGTCTTACAGGCTAATGTTTCATCCCCTTAAAAAAGCACCTTCGGTAACCAGCTCTTACTTCCCCTCTCCTTTTAGTCGAGCCCTTCGAACCTTCATCGGACCTTGAAAACCTTCTTTTAATATCTCAATTTCATCTTGATCCCTTGCCCTCAGAAGTGCAATACCTTCAGCCCTATACCACTGAAGGAATCTTAGTAGCGAGGTACTACTATGGAACTCCCAGCACGTGCAGGGATGGCTGGCATGAAACTCTTCTATTTACCTTATACCTGAAAAACAGGAATTCCCGTATAGACCCCAAATAGGCCGCATCAAATACATAAACACATTTTGGTTAAGGCCTCTCTTCAATTGACCTTAATCCAGCAGTTCCATTTGATAACTATGATTTGGGCCTGTCCGAAGCATTCCACATACCTTATAGCCACTGTCAACTGCTGCTATAGGTTCTAACCATTAAGCCCAAGTTGAGAGTAATTCATAAACCAAATTCCATTGGCTGCAGGGCCAAACTCGAAGCAGCTATAGCGTACAGATTGTCAACCAACTCATCATCACACCAAGAACAAAATGAAGAAGAAGCCGACGAAGATGATGTTATTCTTCTGTTGGGAGCTATTAAGAATTCAAAACCCAGTGTGCCCACTCCTGCTTCCCAAGTTCTCTTCTCACCCCATTGCAATGTCAGTCCTTTCTTTAAGAGCTTGTCTGCCTCCACATGTCGCTCCCTGTAAACATGAGTGAAAGAGATTGTTTCAAAGAATGAGAGAGTTTTCCTCAGCATCTTTGCAAAGGCTGCACCATCCCAGGCATGCGATCTGTCTTTTCTGAAGATTCTCCCATGTTGGGATTTTGTTTGCAAGGAGACACCATGTAAATATTTTTTCCTTTAGAGGACATTTTTTCTTCCAAATCCCTTTCTGCCACCAATTTTGTCTCTCTCGGAAGAGTTGAGAACAGAGTTGTTGGTAACCAATCTTTGGGGTGTATTTTCCGAGTTGAGCTTTCTCCCAAATCAACTCATCTTCTCTATTAGTAATCCGGATGTCAGAAGTTTGCAAATCTAGAGTGTACTGATCCCAAAGGTTTTCCCATTGTTCTGGAATCTCCATATCTTGGCTCTTCCTCCATCCTTGATGCCAGATGTTGGTTGATGTAGGATCTGCAATTTGATTTAAATGGTAGCACCCCTTTTGATGAATAAATTGAATTAAAGGTTGGGGAAGAATGTGATTTTTTGCACTACCTGGCCAGGGGTCTTCTCCTAATCTGACTTTTGTACCGTCCCCTACCTTCCAGACTAGTCCTTCTGATATAAGTGAGAAAGATGTGCATAGGGATTTCCAGATAATGGATCCAATTGGGGGTTTCTCCGATCCCATATCCCTGATCTAAGCTAGAAATGGGGTTGGGTAAATGCATTTTTGGGTAATGAATTATGTCCACAAACTCTGGGTTGAAATGAGTCTCCAACCTAGTTTTGTTTCCAATGCTTTTGCAAAGAAATGAGTGTTATTTATTCCCAAGCCACCCAATGCTTTTGGTCATGTAGTTTGATCCCATTTTACCCAAGGAAGAACCTTTGGATCTTTTTTCCCGGACAATAGAAAATTTGATCATAATCTTCTAGATTTATTCAAGATTGATCTAAGAATCCATGCCAGTGCCTTCCAGTAGACTGGGATTGCTTCCAAAACTGATTTGATCAGAACTAGTATGCCAGCTCTTGGGAACCACCTGTTGGACCAGTTGTTTATTCTGACTTCCAATTTGGCAAGCAGCCAGTTCCAGTCCTCCCTTTTGTAGCAGTTTGGTTTAAGTCTGAATCCTAGATAATTTATTCCATCATCCAGGGATAGTATATATATATATATATCAAAATGACAAAATTACAGTGATGTTTTCATTTGACATCATGGTGGCCTAAGAAGGAGGAACCACCATTCCATCTAAGCAAAAATGCTAACAGTTCTATCGATTTCAAAGAAAACGACAACCGTCCCAACAAAGGGAAATAAGGCCAGTAGTAAATAACAGACATAGATTTTTGATAGATCATCTATGAACTATAAGGCCTACAGGCTAATAGGTTATCTAAAACATAAAACCAAAAAAGTGAAGGACACGTTCATTTTCCAAAGCAAAGGAGCTCCTTCTATCGAGAGTGTGCACCATTAAAAGAGTCAACGTACTCTTCAATGACTGGGCAGGCCTAGAATTCTGAGTTCAAGGCTCTATTTCAAGGAGATTCACTGACAATGGCTCTCTCTTTCTTGGCATGACCAACTATTATAGCTCGAGCCGTCATACCTTCTTTGTCGATCTAGCAGCAGGTTGAATGGGCATCGAAGCACCCAAGAGTCCATCAACTACAGAGTCTGGGGGCTTGCCTCTTTGACCCTCATGCTCAGCCTCCTACATTGAGACACTATGCGAAACCCATTCAACTAAATTTTCTGTAGCATGGCTCATTCTATGTGTTCCCACCGTCTCGAAGCGTTTGTTGAACAGAGCTTTCCCCCAAACAAAGTTATCCTCAACACTGTTTGTTCCATCCACAATTTACTCCATATTAACCCTCATTTCCAAGGTCATGGCTTAGGAATTCCTCCACTTAGCTTGGACATCCTCCATCATGAGGCCCATCATGTTCTTAACAATATAGTAATGATTTATCTTACCAGCTGTACACGCTGAGGCTAACTGATGGGCTACTATGCCAACCTTCTAGTCATCGATTAGACCACGAACTAACGATGAAATTGAATTCCCATATCCTCCTCCTCCATAAACACCAGAGCCCCTGCGACCCGAGGCCCCTCAGCCACTGCTACCTCTCCTATTCTTGCCTCTCTAGTGCGTGGCCATGTTTTCCTTGACACCACTCCCAAAACTCTCACAGAACGCAAATATCTGGAGTACGAACAAAAGACAAAAACCACAAATTATGGCTCCATTCCAAATTCACCCTGCGTATAAAAATACCCCACCACACACGAGAACTATCTTGCCAACCTCTAAGCATGAATGCACTATGTGCTATGATCCATCCTTTTCTCGATGCGAGGAGTCGTCAACCCAAGAGCCATTAAAACCATATTAAACATTGCCTTAACCTTAATAACTTGTCATTGTCCTCCCATCCACGTGTTGATGGGTGGGATAACATTTGGCATGATCCTCACATGCCAGCACATGGCCTCCACCCACATCCGAGGAGTATAAAAAAAAATTCAATTTCAATTAAATAATGTAATTAAAAATTAAAAAATATAATATAATATATATATCACTACAATATTTGTAGTCGTTGTTCAAAGTATCATATGCAGTGATTTTGATAATTAATGTTGCTCTGGTGCATTTCCTCAAACACTAATAAAACTCACAAGCACAATAATCAAAATTAATATATTTGGCTACAAAGTGAGTAACGACAGTTCAAAGAATTATTTGAGGTGTTTTTGGTAATCGATGACGCATTGGTGCATCTGCTCAAATTTGTTGCATCGGTGCATCTATGTGATTTCTATGCACGGGTGCAGTTATGTAAATTAAACACAGTTAAATTATTAAAAAAAGTTCTCACTTACCAGACGACATCACCGGTGCATTTTCATTTGTTTTTCGCACCTGTGCATATCATTGGTTTATACACACTGGTGCATATCATTGGTTTATACTCGCCAATGCATGTCATTGGTTTGTACACACCGATGAACTCATATCAATCGACCGTTCCGACAAAGCTAAGTAAATAAATTTTGTATGGTGCGTACGATGTGACATATCACATTGGTGTGTTTGTTATGTAAGAAAGAACTGGTGCGTATAACCGATACGTGAACACCAATGCGACATTGAAATTCTGTTATTTTCGGTGCTCATTCTGTTTGAATGCATCGGTGCAGATACTTTACATTGTACATCACCGATGCGTTGTGTTATAAAATGCACTGGTGTGTCTATTTTGAACTAAACGCATCGATAAAAAAATCCGCTAAAACATCTGACCATCGAGTTCTTTTTAGTTATAAAATATATCACTTATGACCTCCATTAAAACATCCGCTACCATTGGCCGCGAGGTTCTAGCAGAGCTTTTTTTTTTTTTTGTCAATCTTGTAACACTAAAAGCCTTTTCTATGACCTCCGTTGCAAGCTCATTTCCTTGTAGTGGTAACACCATCAATTACTCATTATGAAAGGAATCATTCCATAAGCCATGCTTGGTACAATACAATCAATCACACATCTCTCATACAATGCTATTTGTGTATATTTATACTTTCTCATTAGTATTCCTAAGGCACCTATGCCAACTTCGCCTTATTATTATATTATTTCCTCCAACTACCATCCGACATATTCCATGATCATGAGCACATGACATTAATTATTTCCCTTAGGTACATATTACATGATATATTCCCCTTCGGTACCTCATATTATCCTCCGCTAGGGACATCACACTTTTACCTCTAATAAGGAGGTTGGATTTAATAAGCCACAAGTAGTATTATTGCACTTAAATTTGAGGCTTAAGTTCCTATTTTATATCAAAACTCCTTTTATATTTGGTTATGGGCTTCTTTGTTCTAAGGAATTATAGATTGGAAAGTAAATTGCTCTCTTTTGGTTTTTGGACTTGAAGTACATTGCTTTAATAGGATCCTTTAAATCATATATATTATTTGGTAAGGATATATAGGGTAAGACTGCTTTAACATACCTTTGACTTGAGTTTCTTGAACTTCATTGCATTTTCCCCGAGCTACCTCCAAGTTCTGTTATGATTCGTTTCCCTTCTTCAATAGATTGGTTTTTTGTGTGCCCAACACAATATTTTCTTACGATTCTTCTCGAACACTCGACCCTAACTTATCCCTTTTTTATATTGGAATTCCCAAACCCTAAATTCCTTGATTATGGGTAAAATCCACATCCAAATATACTAAATAACTATTTTTTACCTATCTTTCCACTGTTGACACTGACAACTCTCTCATTGTTTAAATACATTCCCATAGGTGTCTCAATTTTCCACCTAAGCTAGTACTACTTGGGATTTTATTATTATTATTCTCCCAACAAATAAAAAATGGAATTAGAACAATTTCCTATTTTAAAGGAATTTGAAGTTGTATTTTGTGATAAGATATCAGTATTACCACCTAAATGATATTTAGATTTTAACATAGATCTAATGTCATTTTCAATACTAGTATCATGAGATCCATATCATAAGAGTATCCCAGAATTAACGAAATGAATAATACAATTACACGAGTTGCTATAGACAAGGGATATATTAAGCCTAGTGTATCTTCTTGAAGAGTACATGTTTTGTTCGTGGGTGTGCTAGTAATATGATAAATTGTAATGTATTATTATTGTTTACTATTGTGTATGGATAAATTTTAGTTGATGAGTAGATAACCAACCATTGATGGTAGATAACTAGAAGAACGCGAGCTAAAAAAAATCCAGCAGACAAAAGTTTTTCTGGCCGACGATTTTTTTTTCGTTTGTGTTGTAAATAACGGTTCCGTAACGGAAAAACATTGTTCGGCCGAATAACCTCTGAGACCCGAAACCTGCAAAATTTTATCCATTTTTGGAAGGTAAAATGGATGCCTTACACTACAAATCGACTGTCGGACTTGATACCATTAGTTTCGTCGTTGAATCTACTTTCCTTAGGTATAGATTTTGTTGTGTATAGGTGAGATCCACTATTTTTTATTTATTTTTTGTTTCTTAACATGTGTCGAGTTTCGTTTCATCTCTTTCAACATGCGGTGAAATGAAAAATATATAACTTTAAAAATACACCACCTAAAAAATTGAAACAAATATGGTGCTCTTAATTAGAGTGTCTACTTCAAAAGGGTATTTGTAGATTTTTAAATTTTATAGTCAATTGCTAGAAAAGTGGCGCAACCAAACATGTCTATTTTTTAGTCCTTTCATTTTATAAGGACACACTGTCAAACATTATCTGAAACGACATATCAAATATCAATAAAAAAATTGAAAAAATTATGAATAGAAAGCTAACATAATTCTCTAAAAGTTTTGTTTTTACTTGAAAGTGAAATTCTAAACGAAAATATCACTTTCGTTTGCCCAAAGTTGAAAAATATGAAAAAATCAAATTTATTTTCTCATAAGACCCCCCAAAATAGACACCCATCTTCACGGATTCACCCTTTATCATTGATATCATGATTATATTTGGTTAATAATCTTAGTGTATATAATGCAATTCATAGAGTGCTTCAATTTGAATATTGACTTTTTATAGTAATCTACCACTTGTTTAAATTTTGTTAATAAAACAATATTGTATATAACAATAAAAAGAATCAAAATCCATGTAAGACATAATAAGAATAATGTACACACGTATTTTAAAACTCTTATAATCTAATTCGTTCTTTTAGAAAATTTAATTGAACAAAAGCAAGAATTATGGCTATTTACTGGATACATATCATAATGTCAAAAAGTTATGGCCACTCAATACAATTCATCAATCAATTTGATGTACATATGTTCAACAATCTAAGAACAATATAATTTAAGTTTCATCAATTTGATGTACATAAGTTCAACAATGTAAGAACAATATCATATAAGTTTCCTCATTTTGATGTACATAAGCTAAACAATGTAAGAATTCGATATCATATTTAAGTAAAACTTATCAATTTGACATGTACATAAGCTCAACAATCTAATCTAACAATACATCATATTTAAGTTTCAAAGAGACACATATCTCATAATTTGACAATTTCATAACACGTATTCAAGTGCATAACATTATAATTTTGAACAATACTTTTTTAAGGAATGTGCATAAAAAACCATCAAAACAATCTACCTAACTTATCAATAATCACTCTATTTGAGTGTCACAATTATAAAACCAAACAAGATGTCTTTGATGTAAACAGTATGTATCATGTTCAACATGTTTTAAATTAGAAATAAGATCGTAAAGGAATGTCGTCTTCAATTATTCTTTCATGATCAACTTTTGACATCTTCCATCTTCTAGCTTAAATTTGTTTATTTGATTTAACTTCTCTCAACTTATGCGAGTTGTGCATGCCAAATGACTATATTGATAGCATATTAGATAAGGTTGATAGTTTTTAAAGTGAACGTCACTTTCAATTTGATGCATTTCTTGAAAAAAATAACATTTTAATAGAATTGACCCTCTTTCACATATAAAAACTTTGTCAGCATAGTCCTCCAATAATTTCATCTTTCTCTCTGTGCATCACATCAAATAATATCTGACATTTTCATTGTTGTCTATGAGTGCAACCACATCAAATACATCTCCTGCACATAAATAAGAAAATTGAATTTGTCAAATTCATCTTCATTAAATCAAACAACTTTCATATATATATATATATAGTTGACATTCAAGTAAAAAATATTTAAAATAAAAAATGGCATTTATTAAAGTGTACATAAAGTTACCTTCTCTAACAAGATCGGAAATTCTATCACCATCCGTTGATATTGCAATGTCCTCCGATTCCATCTCCTGCACATAAATAAGAAAATTGAATTTGTCAAATCCATCTTCATTAAATCAAACAACTTTCATATATATATATATATATAGTTGACATTCAAGTAAAGAATCTTTAAAATAAAAAATGGCATTTCTTAAAGTGTACATAAAGTTACCTTCTCTAACAAGATCGGAAATTCTATCACCATCAGTTGATATTGCAATATCCTCCGATTCCAACTCCTCAAAGCTTGTGAGTGGCATTTTTCATTTTTGATTAATTTCGTTGTGTTTCCAAGGTTTAACATAATTGTCATTGATGTTTTCACAAATGTCTATTGATTCTGTGTCCTCCATGCAAATAGGGAAAAAACATGTTAGCTTCCTACTATCAAATGAAAACACATTTTGGAAGGTTTTTGTTTTGATTGAGTGTAAATATCGAGTTCCATGAATGGTGCTAGCATCATATGGGATTGATTTGTTTACATATTGGATTCCAATATGCCAAAAAAACTGTCCAACATAAACAATTTACATGTACATGTGAGTAAAATGTTACTAGATGTACATATTAAAGTTATTCCAAGTTGAATAAAATTGTTTTGAAAACAAAGTTCATACATGCACACATTCTTTGATTGTTGATTGCAATCATGGCTGAGATTTACACGACACCATTGAAAAACTTGATTAACACACACATATAGATTGACATAATGGTTCATTTGATGCCTTTGAAGTGCTCATTTTCCACACTCCCTTGCATCGTGCTCTCCTTTTCCATGACCAGTTTCAAAAAAATTCCAACGATGTTTAATAATTTTTTTAATGAAGGCAACATAGCCAAAAGAATGATCATGAAGAATTAAATTGCCCTGCACATCCATTTGACCATATCAAATGTTCATTCATTACAATTCCACGTGTCTTCAATGAACCATAAATAATATCAAAATAATGTTGTACATTGATGTGTGCTATCATCACTGATATAGAAATGATATTCCTTGATCACATGTCAATTGTCATTCGTGCTTTCTATATCATCAACATTGTGTTGAGCATGTCTATATAGAACATGGACAAATATAGAAATTTGTTCATAATGATAATAATCACTTTGTATTTCTTTTTGTGCTTCAAATGCATAATTCTCTGCAAAATCAACCACATAAAAAATAGTCCCTACTGGAAAAACGTCACATGATTGTTAGAATTTTATGTCTTTCCATCATGCTCTATGTGAATGTTTGATGTATTTATAAATTTCTTTTTCAAACTTCTTCAAAAACTTTGTAACACTGATTTTATCTTTTTGTAAATCTCTCCTTTTCAAAAGAGCATTTGTAAAACTTGTAGAATTGTGGGAATAAGTGACATATTCATATCTCTTCCAATCAACTATTATATTTGACAATGACTTATCATTAATATCAATAGGATATTTATGGTGGAATAAATTTAGATTTCCACATTGATCACATTTTTTTCCACCTACACATCTTTTGTTGTAAAATATCTCGTGACGATCTCTTTCACATAGAATTTCAGATATAAAAGCACGAATTGTGTAAGGAGGTGAATTCAGACAAAATGTTTTACCAAACTGAAGGAATGTGTCATAATATAATTCAAACTCAACATGATAGCGACAACATGTGTCACGGATAATGATAGGTCTAACATACCATGGCTTCTATTGTACAAATGTATTGATTGACAAATTCACTTTTCTGTGTTCATCTTTGAATTTATTGAACAATTGTATTTGAGTCATCTCCAATATATGTTTTGGATTGATTTCATACTGATTTATATATATTCTTCGTCGTATCGCATCCATTGCATTTGGTGAACCACGATAATTTTCCACCTAATATTCATGCACCATAGCTTTAACACTTTCATCGACCCTATCTTTATAGGGTTGTCTACAAATAATTTCCCAAGAAGCAAGCTCATCATCTGCATCTATTTGTAATTGAAATTTGTTATATTTGTACAATGTTTTCTGCAAAGTTCCAATAACTTTTGTGATCTGCGTTGTCAAACGTTTTTGTCTAGTACTAGATGAAATAATCGTTGTTTGTATTATTCTACGTGCAACACTAGTATCTTTCTTTCTAGATTTTCTAGGAGTGTTTATTGCATCGACTATATTTTCAAACACATTTTGTTTCACCTTTGAATTTTTTGTCTTCTTTTGAATACCCAATAATGACCAAGCTTCCCTCAACCTCTTGGAGACTAACATACACCTCAAAATTTGAGCTTGTGTTGCCACTGATTATTTTTCTAGAAATTGTTCATGTATCTTTTCAGCACGATATCGTACAATACGGTAAGGTTTTGTTTTTCCAAATTTTTCTCTTTCAACATTCTGTAACATGTCATCTTCAATGACGAAGTCACCTCTATATATTTCAATTTTAATTTTGATTTAGAATATTTCAAATATACTTAACTTGAAACATTAAAAAAATGACTCATAATTATTAAAAAAATTACATGGTTTAAAATCTTTTAATAACCAATATATATTTTCCAATAGGAAAATATCTACCATTCTAAATAAAGGATGGCTTTTAAACTGTTCCAGAGGAACTTTCATTAAAGAAGAAATATAATCCTTTCTTCATCAAACATCTCGCAATGAGTTCCATCTTTACAAAAAATCGCATTCTTACCAAATTCACAATGTTCTTTAGTTGTCTATAATATGTGTTCATTACCTTTCTGTCTGTTACATTTCAAGTACCTGTAAAATCCTCTATTTCTATCTTGCCTGGCTCCAATAGAAGGGCCAGTTTGGATAGTTTGTCTGCTTCAGAATTCAATTCTCGGTATGTGTGTGTGATACCGAAGCTTGAAAATAATCCCAATAGCCTTCTGATCACATTGAGAAGCTATTGCAGATGAGGGGCATTTATTTGGATCCTCCTATTAACCCAGTCCACTACCATCTTTGAGTCCCTGAAGACTTGCATTTGAGTTATGTTTTTGTTTATAGCTAGTTCAAGAACCAAATGAAGTGTTGCAAGTTTAACCTTGTTATTTGTGCAGTGGCCTGGTGCATATTTAGCTTGGATATTCTGTTTGTTTGGGAGGTAAAGTGCTGTTCCTGAACCACCCAGTGGAGGATCCCGTTGACTTTCTCCATAAAAAAAATCCCAAGGAATTCCTTCGTTTATTTCTGGAGGAAAATAACCAACATATATATATATATATATATATATATATGAAATTATTCAAATAACTGAGGGGGGGGGGATCAGTTATTTATAAAGCTTAAACCATTTTCAATATTTAGAACATTATTACTAATTACAGATTAACAGTTATGATAATGCAACAAGTATAACAGAATCAATGATGATCATCAATCACACACACATGATAGAGATAGACAAATATTCATCTTTATTTGAGCACCTACTGAAATGAGGCTACAACCTCTGTTTACAAATTCCTTCTTGTGGAGAGCACGAGCCCTCGTGTTTTTCTAGAACCCACTAAAATAACATTCTCCAGCTACCACTGAGTGGAAGCACCAACTTCCACTTGTACAGGCTCCAACTTGTACATAGAAGACAACATGTTTATTCCTAGCACCACCCTACCACCCTTGTTCCTTAGATTCAAACATGTTCATTACAATATGGAGAAAAATAGATATAGCAATGCATACCAACTCTTTTCTGATCTACTTCTAGATTTTCTTATGCACCTTGGTTCCCTTAATTGTCTATGTTCTGGATATTTTGAAAGAACTCATATTCCTCTTTCATTCCACAATCCCCACTTCTACGACGGTCCATGCACCAGCTCTCTGTCTGCATAGAGTGCACTCCCCTGCTTCTTTACACGAATCATCTTATAATTATCAATCTTTAAACCCTTCACCTGTTCGTATTCCTGAATGTTGATTTTAATAACTGATCAAAATCGGTCAATGCTTTATGACAGACAAGGAGTTCAATTGATGTGTAATCATGAGTTTCTGCAACGCATCTTCGAAATTTTGGCTTCTTCCGCTATTGCCTTTTTTTTGCAACTTTGACTCCATTCACAATTTTCCTTTTTTAGAAAATTAGAGTTTCCATAGTTTTGGTTCAATAGGATTTCTTCTGCGTCGTCGATTTCATGCGGCCCCTCTTCTCATCGTTGATCTGAAATAGGACTTAACAAACACCTGCTTCCACACATCCTTTTCCACAAACTCCTTCTGTGTTGTCGATCTCTTGTGCACCATTTCTCGATCGTCGATCTTAGATCAGATGCGAATTACAGATCCCAGGTTTTCCAAATTTGTTTAAACAACTTCCACAATTTCCACTTTTCGCCTTCTGCCTTTTGCAGGGTGGACTCCGGATTGCAAAAACCCATATTCCACAAAACTACTTTCGCCTTCCGCTTTTTGACTTCTGCATTCCGCTGGTAGACACCGGGTTGCGGAAACCCATATTATTTTATACTTTGATTTCTCGTCTTTCACATTTCTCTTTCCTCCTTCTGCTTTCTTCCTTCCACATTTCACTGGTGGAAACCAGGTTGCAGAAACCCCTATTATTTTATACTTTGATTTCTCGTCTTCTGCATTCCGCATTCTGCTTTTCACTGGAAGACACCGGGTTGCAGAAATCCATATTATTTTATACTTTGATTTCTCATCTTCTGCATTCCACCTTCCGCTTTTCTTTTGAACCGTTGATTTATTTGCGGGTCCACTCCTGAACCTCGGATCTGTTCATCAGATTTTCTTTCAAACTTTGTGAATTTACTCCTAACCGCTGATTTCTTTGCGGGTTCACACCTAACCATCAGATCTCTGCACAAGTTATGGATTCTTTCGAGTCCTCTGCTTATCTGGAACATATTCTTGTAACTATATGTTTCCATTAATGACAACCATATAACAATTTGATATGTTTCCATATGATTGCAAAACCTACCATAATTTCAACAATACCCCCCTTTGGAATTGATGGCAACCTTTAAATTTTGGATGCATGCTATACTTGTAATCACCAGCTGTTTATCATCTATAGCACAAGAAACTCCTCCCCCTTTGACATCAATGTCAAAGAAGAATCTATAGCACAGCTCCCCCTATGAAAGTGGACAAGTTATTTGGACTAAGATATGATACCCAGCTTCTGGCGTAGATGCTCAAACTGTGTCTTTGGTAAGGGTTTAGTGAGATATCAACAATCTATTATATACAAGGAATACAATTCAATTGAACCACTCTGTTTGTGACCTTCTCCCTTATGAAGTGATACTTAATAGGTATGTGCTTAGTCTTGGAACGAAAGACTGGATTTTTGGACATATTAAGGGTGCTAGTATTATCACAATGGAAAGGAATGGGATCAACATATTTTAACCCCAAGTCTACCAGTGTCTGGATCATCTAGAGTATTTGTGTACATAAGGTGGCAACAACAATGTATTCAGATTATGTAGTGGATAAAAATATCGAGCCTTTCTTCTTGCTCAACCATGCAACTAAAGAATCACCCAAGAAGAATGCACCTCCACTCGTGCTCTTTCTTTCATCCAAACAATTTTCCCAATTAACATCTGAATATACATTTATACGAAGATTCTTATTTCTAGGATACCAGAGACCATAAGTCATTGTGCCCTTCAAATATTTAAATATCCTCTTAACAACCACCAAATAACTTTGCTTAGGAGCATACTGAAATCTTCCTACCATTCCAACAACTTGCATTATATCAGGACAAGATATTGTGATGTATAAGAGACTTCCTATCATTGACCAATATATTCTTTGGTCAATATCAGGTGAGGGACCATCCTTGCTAAGTTTACAACCAACAACCATATGTGTACTAACAGATGGCAATTCTTCCATCTGAAATCTCTTCAACATCTTCTTCAAATACTTCTCTTGGGAGAGAAATAAACCTTCAGAACTTTGGATAATGTGAAGACCAAGAAAGAATGACAATTATCCTATCATTGACATCTCAAACTCAGATTGCATGGCATTAGAAAACCACTGAACAAAAGTATCATTAGTGCATCCAAAAATAGTGTCATCCTCATACACGAAAACAACTAATAAATTATCACCTTCAGATTTGATATTCAGGTTACTATCAACAATACCTTTCTTGAACCCATTGTCCTGTAGATATTTATCCAATCTATAATACCAAGCTCTTGGTTCTTGTCTCAATCCATATAGAGCCTTCTTCACTTTGCGGACATTGTCAATATTGTCTGTCAGTTGGAACCCTTCAAGTTTCTCTATATAGACTTCTTCTTCTAGATCTCCATTGAGAAAAGCTGACTTAACATCCATCTGATACACTTTGAAGTTCTTATGTCTGGCATAGGAAAGAAGCATTCTGATAGCTTCCAATCTTGCCACTAGTGCAAAAGTTTCATCAAAATCCCATCCATCAACTTGTGCATATCTCTTACAGACTAATCAGGCTGTATTCCTCACAATTTGTCCTTGTTAATTCATCTTGGTTTTAAACACCCACTTGGTGCCTATTATATTTTTATCTGCAGGTCTAGAAACCAACTCCCAAGTATTATTCTTCTCAATCTGATCAAGCTCTTCATTCATGGATTTAATCCAATCTTCATCCTCAATGGATTCTTCAAAATTCTTAGGTTCCATCATAGATAGGAAAGAAATCTAATATTTTCCAGAAGCTTTAATCAACTTCCTTCTTGTCTGAACTCCTTTATCCTTGTCACCAATTATATGATTTTCAAGATGATCATTCTGAATGATTCTAGAAGGTGGTTTTCTTTTTGTCTATTGTCTTCAATATGCCTGAGTGTTTCCACTAACATCATATGACTCTACATCTTATTTTTCTCATTCTTGGACCTGTTCTTCATTATCTTCAGCTGTATCTTTTGTATTTGGTTCAACATTGCTTATTTGAATATCTTTTACAGGGATTCCTTCATCGATTTTAATGTCAATACAATCAGCCAATTTATGAATCCTCATATTATAACAAGTGTATCATTTACTGTTTGCATCATATCGTAAGAATATACCTTCATCATCCCTGTCATCATATTTTCCAAGATGTTCATCATTATTTTTAATATAACATTTACTTCCAAAGACTTTAAAGTGTTTGATAGAAGAAGGTATTCCAAACCATAGTTCATAAGGAGTCTTATCACTGTTTAGCCTTAAGTGAGATTTTTTAAGAATATGGACAACTGTGTGAATTGCCTCTACCTAGTAAGTATGAGAAATATTTCTTTCATTCATCATTGATCTTTCCATCTGTTGTACTAACCTATTATGTCTCTCAACTACTCCATTCTGCTGTGGAGTCCCTGGAATAGTGTATTCTCTTTTAATTCCATGTTTATCGCAGAATTATTTGAAGTCTCTTGAACTGAACTCTCCTCCTCTATCAGATATTATTTCCTTCAGTCTCTTTCGTGTTTAATTCTCAGTCAGAGCCTTGAGAATTTTCAACTTTTCGAACGATTCAGATTTCTCTTTCAGAAAAGCAACCCATCTGAGTCTAGAATAATCATCAATGACCAACATAAAATATCATTCTCTTCTTGTGCCTTCCTTTCTTGATGGTCCACACAAATCCATATGTACTAACTGAAGCGGTTTGTCTATTGATGTGAAGTTCTTGGATTTAAACTATGTGCGAGTCAATTTCCCATTTGACAAGGTTTACAAACAGAGTCATATGTATTTGATATTTCTAGAAGATATTTTACTACCTCATTGTTCACAAGCTAGATTATATGATCAAATTTTAAATTTCCAAGTCTCCTATGCCAAAGCCAACTTTCATCATACTTTCTTAGATGACATTCTTCTTTTCCTTCTTTCAAGACATAGACATTGTTTCCTGTTCTTATGCCTTTTGCAACCAACTGCCCTAAGGGTACATATTTTATCTTGCAATATTTAGAGGTGAAAACAACTTCACATCTTCTGTCACAAACCTGATTGACACTGAGAAGATTATGTTTTAATCCATATACAAACAACATATCTTGGGCTTTCCCTTTTCCATTACTCAACTTCACCATTCCTTTTCCTTTGATTTTCCTTGGAGTATCATTTCCAAAAGTTACATTTCCTAATTCATTTTCACTTAGAGACATAAACTTACTTGGAGTATCATTTCCAAAAGTTACATTTCCTTATTTATTTTCACTTAGAGACATAAAATTACTTTTATCACCAGTCATGTGTTTGGAACATCCACTTTCAATAGACCAAGGGCATTTTTTCCTTTGAACAGACTCGCACTAAACCCCATTTGCTATTTTCTTTCTTCTTCCAAACTTTAGCACTTTCAGCAGAGTAATTCACTCTTGGGTCTATTTTGTAATCCTTCAGATGACAGTTTGAATCCTTGTGTCCAAAATTATGACAAACATAACATTCTGGCTCATTGTACAATAGATCAAAATAGTTGTTATATCTATCATGGGTTATTCCTTTAGTTGTGAATTGAGCTGAATGGAGTTCTTGTTTACTTGCTGACTATCTTGTTATATGTTGCAGCAATTGATTGTTCTTTGATTTCATATTTCTAAAATTAAATGCACAATTTGTAGCCTTGTAGCCGAAATTAGAACAACAATAATAGTAATCATGGAAAAATTTTGGTACCTGAATCTTGGTTGTCTTCCTTTTTGTTGACTTTATTTCTGAGCAATCATTGGTTTACAATTGTGATCTGAGTTTTTAATTTTGGTATTTGTTTCATTTCCTTTTTTTTGCACTGTATGTTCGGATTTTGATTGTTTGATGCTTGACCCTTCTTCATAGCCAAGACCTTTTTTTAACCATGGGGACCTTTTCTTACTCAGAATGTTGTTCAGTTCTTCTGAAGCTTTAATACTTGACAGGTTTTGGTGATACAGAACTTGAAATTTCTCCAATTCTTTCCTCGTTGTCACTACTTCTTCCAAAGCTTCACATCTACTGCTTTCTTCTTTTAAATGTTGTTTTAGAATATCTTCTATTTTCTTTGCCTCTTCTAATTCCAATTTTAACAGTGCAAGATCTTCACTTGGTTATTTACCTTTCTTTTCATACTACATCAATAATTGTTTTTGTTTCCTCTTCTTTAGTTTGAGTCTTTCAATCTCCTCTAGAGAACTGATTAGTTCACCTTCCATATCAACCATAACTTCTCAATCATTTAGGTCACTTCCTATATATTCATTTCCAAAATCTTCTATGACCATAAGCATAAAGTTATTCACTTCATCTTCACAAGATGAATCACTGTCTGTCTCTTCCGAAGAATCAACATCATTTGCACACAAGCTTTTCCTTTTTTATTTAGCCTCTTTACTGTATTTATTGAATGTATATTTTTCTTCACCATTAGAAGTATGCCTCTTTTGCTTGTGGGGAAATTTAGATGCAAAATGGCCTATTTTACCACAGTTAAAACGTTTAAAGGGCATCTTTCCTTTTATATTTACTTGATCCTTTCTTCAATCTCCTTACAATACCTTTTTACATTAAGTGAGATAAAAAAGGGTTTTACATAAAAGTGAAGGGTATAAAGCAAGATTTGAACGTAAGTGGGAAGAGATAGAATCATTCCTCCCAACCACCCATTCTACATTCAATATACAAGAATTCTTAAGTGGAAAATAAGATAAAAAGAGAATCCAAAGAAGATAAGTTTTATTAATAATAACCTTAATATTATTATTATTTGATGGAAATTTGGATAAAAATAAAATGTTTCCCAAGAGTGAAGTTCAAGAAATATTCCCTAAGAACTCAAAATTAGTCAATGGTCTACTAAAACTTGAGGGAACTATTCAAGGAAAAAGTATTAGCATAACTATATGTCCAACCATCAAGGAAAATTACATTGGCAACAGCTTGGAAAATCAATTATTAGTCCCAAAATCAAGTGTAATAAAAATAGATATACTTATGGTGATAAGCAATATGAAATTACAGAATTACAACTAACAATTGACGAGTATAATTTCACATCCCAATTAAAAGTTTCAACTATATATCTAAATGAAGTTGACATCATTTTGGGTTCACCCTGGATGGAAACACTAGCGACATTCATTTTAAACACGAAGAAGAAGTTTTTAACATTTTCATACAAAAAAATATAGCATTACAAGATTCTACATGGAAGTCAGATCCAGTAACATCAGAAGATCTTAAAAATATTTCAAAAAGTGTCACTGAAGATAGTCAGAAGTCAATAAAAAAGATGTAGAAAGAATTCGACAAAGTCACCATGAACAAGGAAGAAGGGATCTCTCATCTAAGAGATCATAACCATAAATTGATTCTTCAAATCAAGAAAACGAAGGATGACTAGGTTTCCTAATGGATGAGTGTTAGTGGCAAAGGGGTTATAGGATATGGGTTGTAGTGCTTAGGTATTATGGATTATAGTAGTTAGGGGTTACAGGGGTTTGGTACTATATGGATTAGGGATTAGGGTTGATAGAGGTAAGGGGTTAGACTTATATAAAATACTAAAGGGGAAGGAGGTTATATGTGATACAAGTTAGTTGTTATATGTTTAGGGTGAAAGTTGTTAGGTGTTATATATGTTGTATATTATGTATAAGTTTCTGATTATAGTTTATAGTTGTTAAGGGTTTGGTGTCATAATTACACACCAACTTCTAAATAATTAAACCCTTATTAGTCACTAGTATAACTTCTGACCCTCATAATACTTAACCCATATCACTATATATCAACCTTCAACCCTAACTCCTACTCACATTGAGCCCTTAATCTCTAAACATTATAATATTTGAAGCATATGACATGTATCACCCTTACACTTATATTCTAAAACACTTAATATATATTGGTTCTTATAGTATCATTTTTAACACTTAAAATCCAAGCCTTAACCTCTCTCTCTCTATATATATGTGTGTGTGTGTGTGTGTGTGTGCTTAACTTTGTCTATATTGACCTTTAACCACTATAACCCTTATCATATAACCATTATAACCCATAAATTGTATCCAGAATAATAAACTAGTCTTGTAATCATTATTCCTTATAATCTCTATCCATTAGCAAAACCACACACAAATTATTCTAATCCAGATGGATATAGGTGGGCACCCACCTATCCCATTGACTCAAAACAATTTTCCATTTTGGCAATATTCTAGTAATTTTCTACAATTTTTTACGTCCCAAACTTCCTGGGTCATTTTGAGGACGTAAACGATGTTTTTTGGCGATTCGGGGAGCCTACAAAAATAATCAGCATGCATCTACCCTAGTCAAAAGCTGTAGATCTCGGATATACTTTCCAACGGGTTATCGAGCGCCCAAAATAGAGATCTATGCAAAAGGTATGACCCTGGGAAGTTGACTATTCAACTAACCACATTAGGGCTGCAAAAATTATGACAGTTCATCTCCTAGGGTTAGGTTTAGGGTTTTCACCTCTCCAATGATTTATGATAAAAGTCCCTTTGGCCTCCTTTTGTATCCATCTTGTCACGAATGAGCGTATCCACCACATCTCTTCTCAAAGGTATAGCTACCACCATTCTAGTTGCTTTTATTTTACATATTGTTTTGTTTCATTCATTTAATAGAATCTAAGTTTATTGTATTATTGTGTTCCTTGAAATATATTTATGCATTTTAATATATATATATATATATATATATATATATATATATATATATGCTCTTTCATTTCATTCTCACATAAATCCAGATCATATTCCTAATCCTTGAACCCCAAGTCCTAACCCATTACTACCATCCACTAATACTTAACAATAAACTAATAACCAATATAAACCCTAACCATAGTCCTCTATAACTCATATAAATTATTTCCTCTAACTCCCATCATTCAAAACCCCTAATCACAAACTCCAACCCTTAGCCCTTAATCCCTTTACATTTTAACCCATATAAACCTAAGCATAGATGAATGTGGCCATTATCTATTTAATTTTATAATTCATAACCCCTAACCCCTTATCATACATAACCCTTAAAAATTGTAAGCCTTCCTCACTATAATCCCTAACCAGTAAAATTTATAATATATAACTTGTGTAACCCAAAACTATTATAAAAAATTACCCACTCTAATCCCTAAAACATATCAACCATAAAGCATAAACTCTCACCCCAAAACCTTAGCACTCATATCCCTTAGTCAATATAGATATTAACCAGATTAATTATTAACTACTAACTCAATATATTTATAACATGTAATTCCCATAGCCATTAATTTATTTAAATATTAACCCCTCACCTCTAAACATTATTTCCTACGCATCAAACACTAAAACCTCATCTATATAACACATGACCTATATAACCTATAACCCCTAATTTCTATAAAGGATAGTTATTATAAGCATTAAAATCCAAACCTTAATTATTATAACATCTATAACCGATAACCCTTTATATTGTCCCATGCATATAGCCCATAACTCCCATCCCTATCATCCATAACCCATACCCTTCATGAATTTTAATTCTAATCCCTAACCCATAATCAAGATTCCTAATCACCCTTAAATCATACTATCCCTAACCCCATTTCTCAACCCATTTAACCCTTAACCACTACTTTCCACCATAATCCTTAACGCCTTTTAGACCTAAACCTTTATCCATATAAACTTTGATCACCCTAACCATCCATAACCATTATATCAATGACTAACCACTGGAATTAACACATATAAGTCTAAAACCTAATATACCCTAACATGTAAACAATTTAACCTGTAACCTCTATCACATGTTATCTATAGTTGTTGAGCCCCAAATCCTAACACATGTCCCTCATTACTAAGCCTTACCACCAAAATGGTAAAAAAGTCAACCCTTAATGAAAAAAATATGATATCCCATAACATGTGTTACCCCTAACGAATATTAACCATAAAACCACCCACCTTAAGCCTTAATACATAAACTCAAAACTCTTTCTTCAAACCTAAATTCCTTAAAATTACCAATCCCTTTAAACCATAACAATTAGTAACCAATATAATCATTATATGATGATCACACTTATAAAGCATAGCATATAATCCTTAACCCCTATCATTCTTGATTACTAACAAATATATGCATAAACCACCATAGCACCAATAACCCCTATAAACTTGATTTTTATTGATTTTAACCCTTTACCTAAATAAACCCTAAACCCACCACTCATAAATCATAAATTATATCTCTAAACCCTAACATTTCTTTTGCAGAATAAAGGCAATAACTTTTCTTTACAACATTGGAGAAGTTACAACTATTATAGCCATTCAAACAACTAAGAGATAATCCAAAATAGATAAGAGGAGAATTTTCCTCAACCCTTTACAAAAATTACATACATTGAGCTTAGCTCAACCATTCATCAAGTAGTATATTGGATAGATTACCTCAATCTAATTGTAGAAAAACCCAGGGAGCTTATCTCAACATTCATAAAATACTATAGTGTTTCCAAATTATATAGAGAGGTTTCCTCAATCCAATTGTATTTAATATCATGGCATTTCATAGTCTGTATGGGAGTAAAAATCAACCATTTTTCAATGATTTACCTATGATCCTCTATGGCTTTAGTTGTATATGTACTCCTTTGTTATTTGTCCTCCTTGGTCCCTTCTAAGGACGTGTACATGACCTTCGACGAGTTCACGAGATTCCTTATCTAATGAATTAGCTCGTGAATTGTTTTCTTTAAAAATATGTTCAAAAGTGCAAGATGTGAACCGAGATTCAATTCTAACCCTCTGTTGAACATATGTTGTAGAATGCTATTAATACATCTAACAGTAGTGTTTTCCACTTCACCACTAGTGATGAATCTAAGAAGATATGAATTTATGTTATATCATTCTCCAGTGTTATGGAGAGTATCGTGATAACACTCATAAGTTTAGTATAATTATTTGTGTTATGTAATGTTCCTTTCTTATAAGACAATAGTGTACCAGTGGAAATGATATATCCCCCTATGCCACTTATGCCACGGTTCCATCGGGATGCACTCTCCCGGAATCCATGAGGAAGTGACCAATTGAAAATGATTTCCTTTGATATCCTAGAATGTTTTTGCTTCTGAGGATTAATAGCCGTGAGGAGTGAGTATTTGAAGCGATGTGCTATATATATTGGTTTAAGGGAGACACCATTAAAGACAGTGTCATTCCAAGTAATCCATATGCTCCAACCAATAAGCAATGGCAGTGCTGGAAAATCTAAATTATAAACCTACTTAAACCGTGTATCCCATGCCTCACATGGAGTTGAAAGTTCGCATGGTGGAAGCACCCCCAATGAGTAAGCTGCACTCCAGAATTCCTTGGTAAAACGATAGTGTAACAAGATATGGTTGACTGTTTCATCCTTCTCTCTGCATAAAGGACATATTTTATGGCTCAGTATCCCTCTCTTTTTTATGTTATCCCATGTGAGGATTCTATTCTTAGATGTGATCCAAAAGAAGGGTTTTTTCTTTAGGGGAGAAACAATTTTCCAGTAAGGTTTCCACCAAGTAGATATCTATGCATATGGTACTGATTCTTGTAGAGCCATATGTCCAATATTGACCTTGTTTTATCCATATTTGGGATTCATCATCCATATCAATTTGTTGTCCTGATTTGTGAGGGATATGCAATATCGATTCACTCCTAATAGATACTTGGTCCAATGAGGGATATAGTCATGTCGTAGATGAAGTCGATCTTGTGTTCTCCATCTGTTGGTCCATAAAGTCATGTTCTCTGATTGATACATATCTAAGAGATATTTGAACCTTCATGTATCAAGGAAGGAGACTATTTGTTGAGGAAGTAATTTTCTTGCTGACCGATGGTTAGGATTGGATCAGAGCCACCAGAATTTGATTGTCATTATCTAGAATCCAAGCAATATGATATGTGATTATGGAATAATTTTTTTGCTTGCATGCCAAAAAGAGATCCCCCTATTTCGTGTGGATAATATTTGAGCCAAGTGATTGTGATCTTAGAGCTACAATTTTCTGATACATAGTGTTTTGCGAGATCATTCTCCATGGGATTTTGGAAGAAAGGGATTTAGAAAACAAATGAAGAACCTGTCCTCCATATCATTCTAGAATATAAAGGATTTCCCATTACACAAAGGATAACTTTCTTAAACTTATGTCCCAACCTAAAGGTAGGCAATGCGGATTTTCCTAGTTGAGTTTATAACTGCTTTTGGTATATATCTAACACCATCCATAAAACTGGAATAGACTCTAATACACTCTCAATCAATGTTAATTTTCCATCCATTTAAATTCATTGATTATACCATGATCTTATCCTCTTCTTTATTTTATCTAGAAGCCATTTCCAATCTAAAACCCTGTAGTCAATGCTTTCCTTGAGAAGAAACCCTAGGTATCTAAATAATTATGTTCTTGACAAATTTGGATATGGTAGCAACTTGTTTATTATGTGTTTCTATGCTTCTTAGACATTGTAATAAAGAATATTGTTTTTTTAAAGTTTACCTCCATTCCAATTGATGAAATAAAGAGCATTAGTATTATTTCAAAGCACTTTAATTCTCCAATAGAGGCAGACCCAAATAATAAAGTATCATCTACAAATGGTATTTGGAGAAACAAGAGAGTGGATGATATTTCCACATAGGTTTCCAATGGATACTTTAAGATTTATGTGACAATAGAGAGATTCTTCTACCAAGAGAAATATCAATGTGGAAAGAGGAAATCCTTGACAAAGTCCTTTGGTAGGATTGAAAAAGGAAGATGCAAACCCATTAATAAGGACAACATATGAGACATTAGAATAACATGATTCAATCAAATTTATGAAGGGAGGCAAAAAACAGACTTATGTGAGAATGAGACAGAGGAAAAACTAGTTAACTTTGTCAAAGGATTTTGATAGGTCAAGTTTAACATGAAACCCGACTGAGACAGTAATTTAATCGAGTGAAGTGTTTCTTGGGAAAGACCTATACCATCATGAATATTCATATTGTCTAGAAAACCAAACTGTTGGGGATAATTATGGAAGGAAAGGATGGGATTGAGACAGTGGGATATAACTTTGGATATGAGTTTGTATATCCAGTTGCAAAGGGAAATTGGTCAATAATGACAACCTAATAGGATAATTTGTCTTATACATATTTGATATAAAAGTTGAATCAAAAGGGATATGGATTTTACCTGTAGCTCAAGATTCTATTACCACTATAGTCATGTCATTTTCATTGAGTTCCCATAATCCCATATAAAATTCAGTGGTCCATCCATCTGGACCAGGTGATTTCCCATGTTGAAATGAGAGAAGAGCCTTGTGAACTGCATCTTTTGTTACATGATCTAGAAGAGTCCCTCCATGCTCTTTACTTATCCATCAATTGAAAAAGGATTAATTTTCAATTATTTCTTGAATGTTCTCTTTAGGTGGATTTGTGAATAGACTCTTGTAATGTTTTTTTGTTTCCTTAGATATAGTTTTGAAATCCTTGCATTCTTCTCCAATTATGTCTCTAATACTCCAAATAGTATTGAGTATCTTTCTTCCTTTTGCTTGCTAATGAAATATATATATATGTCCAATTCTGTCTCTAATACTCCAAATAGTATTGAGTGTCTTTCTTCCTTTTGCTTGCTGATGATATATATATATATATATATATATATATATTGGTCGTCTTCCAATAACCAAAGAGCCATGTTCTTCATACACCATTTGGATTCATTCCATGCCAGGATGTGATATTTTTCCTTCTCCGGTGAGTCAATCTCATTCTTTATATCCTTGGTTAATTTCCCTCTTTTATATCAGCTCATTATTTCACTTATTATATATATATATATATATATATATATATATTGGTCGTCTTCCAATAACCAAAGAGCCATGTTCTTCATACACCATTTGGATTCATTCCATGCTAGGATGTGATATTTTTCCTTCTCCAGTGAGTCAATCTCATTCTTTCTATCCTTGGTTAATTTCCCTCTTTTATATCAGCTCATTATTTCACTTATTTGATTTTCAGTTTGAATAAGATTCCTATCTGGGTCAACAAAATTATTTTTTATATAATCCTTGGTAAAAGATTTTATTTAATTTAGATTACCTTGGAAGCATTCCATAGCAGGTTAGGATGAGCCCTGATTGTATGGATTCCAATTTCATGGACTAGTATTCTAAAATCCTTATAAATAAACCAATGGGGGTTAAATTTGAAAGCTGCGGGTGGTTTTTGGAGGATGAGGCTTATTCTAGTAGAATAGGAATATGGAAAGAGTAACTTAACTATAATATGGATTACATGTAGGTAGTTATCTCAAGAAGGAGTTTTTCACTTAGAAGGAATCAATCTAAGTGTTTGGATATTAACCCCCCACTGGTGCGCTTATTAAACCATGTAGGCCCAAGGTTGACATGTTCCACATATACCAAATGAAGATTGTCTCCTAGCACATTGGCCCCATGATTCACATCCATACAAAGTGAAATTAAGGTCTCCTTCGAAGATAAGGTGGGACAAAGATAGACTCTCATTATTGAAAGAACTGATCCCAAAAGGATTTTCAATCGTGCATTGGAGCATAAAGGTTTAGCAAGTTCATCGGGATGTTGAGATTTTTTTAGAAGCAAGTAGCAGAGATAAAGTGTGTAGAATATACCAAGTATTATAGCACAAGTCAACCTAACCATCCAGGAACTAAAGCTCCAGAATTACCAGTGGTATCAACAGTGAGGAATGTCTAATCCAAGAACCAATTCTATAGTATCTTTGTTGTTGAATCAACAAAACACATTGTTTCTTATAAATACAAAATTGAAGGACGATGTAATTGGAGTAGTCATTTTATGGATCTTTTTTTTTAGGGTGTCCCTATCCGTCCCATATTGTGCTTTAAAATATTCATTTGTTAACCCTAGGGAGGGATGCTCTGTTAAGGAACCTTTGGATATTGGATTGTCTTCCCACAGGAAATTATTTCTCTATGTTTGATTTGGTGAGGTCCATAAGATTTTCATCCTTTGGTTAATGGGGGAGACATATGATGTGTTTAATTAAACCCACATGATTGAATTCCTATCTCCTTTTCCTGTGACCGGTGGTGTCATGCATCAAAGAGGAAGGGAAGGTATGGGAATCATATGATGTATCTTTTGTGGAGATGGGAGATGAGATCTCCTCAATTATCAATAAATCAATCATAGGGATTTGGTGAAACAACGAATGATTCCCTAATATATATTCATCGATTTATTTCCCTTTTCCCACAGGTATATTTGATGGAGCAATGGTTTTCCCATGGGATCCTAGTATCATTGATTCCAACTCGTTTATTTTTTGTTAAAGGGATTCAGTAACTTCCACGAATTCCTTATTAGCCTTTGTGGATTCTAGATGCAAAGCTTCTTGAGATTCAAATTTCTCTAATTTTTATGCCTTTTGTTTTGGTCCAAGGATAGGGATTCCTCACCAAATTCAGAGGGACTCGTTACCAGCTAAGTGCCACCTATTTCTTCATATAATTCCCTTGACAACAGGAATGAGATCTTTAGCTCACCATGAGAATGACAGTGTGTACATAGGTATGGCACATTATTATAGTAAAATGTATGCATATAAGAGTGCTCTCCATATTCTATCAAGATAGCTCTAGAATCCCTTACATTATGTGCATTTCACCACAAATTATAGCTACAAAATTTTGTGTTTTTTGTGTTGTCTCTTGAGCGATCTTCATAATAGTGTTGAGGTTATCACCAATGGATTTAAAAATTATTTCATCCCAATATTGAATTGGGAGACAAGGTAATTTGACCCAGCGTACAAGTGTATGGATACGTTTGCAGATGAGATCAAATCATGCATGCCACCTAAAGAGTGTTAACATAACACTCCCCCAAAACTAGGGCCCATTTAATGTGATTTTTTATCAATATTCAATTGTATTGAATACAAAGGTGGTGTATCCTATGCCCTTGGCATGAACTTGCAAATGATATCCAAGAATGTGTTCCTAAGTTGTAAATGAACCCAATTATTCAGGTCCAATTCCTTGAATCTTCTTGCATAAAAGTGGTCGATAAGTGTGAATTTTGTGTAAAAGATAACCTTTTCTTTAAATACCTATGGTTTGGTTGTTACCTTCATTCCGTCTAGTATTTTAGATATGCAATGGGGCCTGCATTTTATTCCATGTGCTTTCTTCGATCTTTGTTAGCAATATATAGTATCAAGAGTGTCATCATTTGGAGGAGAAGGAATTTGTAGATAAGGAGAAAGAGGTGACAAATAAAACAGGGAATTAGGAAGATGAAAGTGATCATGAAGGAGTGGATGGATGGAGGCAATTTGACATGTAGGGAGGGAAATGGGTGAACAGGAGGGATTCCCAAGGAAATGAGTGGTGTTGGTAAGTGATGAGGTGTGAGAAAAGGTTTTGAAATATTGAGAGTTGGATGGGTAGGACATATTCCATCTTGAGGAAGCTTAGGAGATATTGGATCTGTAATTATGATATCAATTCGATCGGTGGCATGTACGAGAAGAGATCTAATAGGAGATTTGGATGGAGAAAACCTAAGAGAATCCTTTGACAACTTGGATTGTTTCATCCAAATATTTTGTTCACGAAACCCTAACATTTATATACCTTAATTAATATAAATATAAAAATCAAAACGCCTAATGGGTTACCCATAATAATTGTATCCCCTGACCTATAACTCATATAACCTATATCTCCTATAATAATAATGTATAGAATGCTAATACTTAAAAATTATAGACAACTATAACCCTTAGTGATTAAAAATACAAACCCTTATCAATCTTAACCCCTAATTCCCATCCCATAACATTACTAACCATTATCATCCCTAAAATATAAAATAACCAACAAATATGGAATTTTATGACTAAAGCATTTAATTTTTAACCATTATATAACCCTTAACTATAAATCCCTATAACCAATAACCCCTATAACAATAACCATTCCTTCCATCCCCGTGTGGTATCTCAGTTGGTTGATGCCTCAAGGACCAATCCTTTAGGAAATTGTGGTCATGGGTTCAATTCTTTGGGTCCTCTGGGGTTAGGCACCCAAATTGGTGTCGTGGATAGGATATAAAATAGCCTAATAAGGGGAGGCCCCTTCAGGTGGGCCCCTTGGAATATTTTCACGGATGTGTCGACCTGATCTTCAGGCATGAACCACATTTAAAAAAAAAAACATTACCGCCACTGACCCCTGTCATCCCTAATCACCCTTATCCTTGAACCATAAAAGCACAAACCATGTAACTTCTAACCACCATAAAAAATAAGCTAATATTAATTGCTAATCCCTAATCATTATTATACCCAACTAATAACACCTATGATCCATAACCAACATAATTGTTAACCTTTAACCCCTGTCACCACGAAACCATTAATATTGGCATGTATTTTAATACACATACTCTTAAAGAATACAAATTATGACACCAAACCCTTGATATCTATAACCTTTAATGAGTAACTTATAGATAATATCAAACATCTAAAACCCCTAACACCTTTCACCATAAACATATAACAACTAATGTGTATCCATATTTATAACCTCCAATGCCTTTAACATTTAACTCATATAAAGTATAACCACTTACCTCTATCAACCCTAACCTCGAATCCATATAGCATCAAACCCTTGTAACCTCTAACTACAATCCATGATCCCTTACCACACCAACACATATCCTATAACCTCTTTACCACTAACATAGATCCACCATCACAATCCCTATTTCCTAACCACTAACCACTGATATGATAACCCCTAACCACTCTCACAACTAACTATATAACACTTAACCCCCTTCTAGTTTGAACACTAAATATGTTGTGTATTAAAAGTCGTTCATTTATGACCATATCCTAAGAGTTCCATTTACTAAGGGTCAATATCTCATGAGTTTGAATATTCCGCTTAACATTCATTGTATTAATGGATGATCACAGGGTTGAAGAAGTGGGATTGAAACAAATTAAATTATGAATCACATAAACATCAATCATCAATTTCGAAACATGCACCTAGTAAGTAGAACTTCCTAGGAAGACCATCCATTCCAAGACTCCTTTGGTTCAATAACACTTAATTGTGGAATTGTTGTCCAAAATCAAGCCCACTTAACATGCTACCCCATTGTAAAACCTTAGTCAATATTATGTGTTATGGATCATTCAATCAAAGCTCCATACTCTTTATTTTAGAATGAGAGGGGATTCCATAGTGTAGCATTACGAGATTTTTTATAGATAAATTATGTATTCAATCATTTATCTATAGCCATGTCCCATGAGAACCATTTAATAAGGACGAATTTCTCATTAATTTAAATAGTGAAGTTATCACACTTTACATCAGGATACGCCTGTAGGGTTGAATTAGTGGATTGAAACCAATTAAATCAATCACACAACATCATTAATCGTCACCTTCAATACATCAACTCAATGACTAGGATTTAATAGGAAAACTCTAGTCAACTATAGACAACCATAGTTAAACATAATCATTAACTATAGCTTATTGGTTAGTTGAGTTAGGACGCTAATTATTAATATATCATATCATTGTTTCATGAGATTATATAGCTTACTTGTGGAGGTTGGTGTAGCTTAACAAACTATAAACACCCATATCATCATTCAATTAAAAGTGGGTTTCCAATTAGCGGTTTAGTGATGATAGACGATGAAACCCAATGCTAATTTCAACATTATTGTTGACATTATTATCAATGCAATATTATATATTCTACGTGTTATTTTGGACACAACTATGACCATACTTAGAAATTTAAATGTCCTTAAAGGTGACTAGTGGAACTAATAGAACTAATTTTGTTAGACCATTAAAAAAATCTCTTTAATGGCAACTTACTCCAAATCTAATAAAACTAATCTTGGTGGACAATTAAAGAAATCCATATAAAAAATGATTGCTTTAATAGAAACTCACTCAAAATCTTGTAGTCTAACAACCAAAAAAAACATCATCATCTAATAGAACTAATCTTGATGGACCATTAAAGAAATCCATTAAAAAATCATTTATTTAATGGAAACTCGCTCAAAATCTTGTAGTCTAACAACCATAAAAAAAAGTATCATCTTAAATCAAAAAATTAAATGCAGTAAGCATAAATATATTCATCATTTCATCTAATATTATTTACTCCTAGTAATGAGGTAAGTTTATATTTCTTAACAAAAATAGGGATTCATCATCCATCTATCAACTTGTATTAATGAAGTAAAATTATTAAGATTATGTTTCTTAACAAAAAAAATAAGGATTCATCATCCATCTAAGACAGGTTTCAAATCCTTAAGGATGTGCACAAGTGGTGATGAACAAATCTTTCACCATATTACCACTAAACACCACATGTATCATATAATACTTTTCTCTATATGTCTCAAAGAGCTTTGTGCACTAACGTGTATCATGATTTCATGTGCCTAAAATGAATGCATTGTTAGAAGTATGCCCCACATACCACAAACAATTTTGGGCTTGTTTTCTTGTCACAAGGGCAATAGAAGCTCTAGTTTGTAAGTGAGTCCAAACTTAGAACATAACATTAACATCCTATAAAATGGAAATGGAATAAAGTGTAATCCTAGTAGGTAGAGGAAGACACTATGATTGTACACCATAAATTAATGGAACAAAAGGTTGGTCGTGCTTCTAGGATTTCTTTCATTTTCTTTCCCATTTTTGCAAATCGGATTTTCACAACAAATAAACCAATAAATCTAATGAGCATGATTCTTATTACAATAAGTATACTTAATGTTCTTACCTTAACCAAATGTTGGAGCAAAACTATTATTTTGAAAGGACAATTAACAAATTTTAAACAACCTTGTAGAAGAATTAAAGGTAGAGTAATAATATCCTTGGAAACAATTTTACTTCTTCAACTTCTTCTAACCCAGGTTCAATAAATATTTATCACGCTAAGTGCAATCAAATTAACCTACAATTTCTAAAGAAACTTCAATGGCATCTCTATGAGTTAGGTCATCATTGTCAAAGAGTTGCTCAAATGGTGGGCTGTATCCCAAAACAAACCAATCTATGTGCTCATTTTCATTTATTTGTTAACTCAATGGGATCATTAACTATGTAATTCAAGAGTCATGGTTTTGAATCATTTCTCTAGCATGTTCCTTTTAATTACTTGGTCAAGGGAAAACAAAGGGATGGCTATCTACACAATTCATTCCCCACAAAAAAATTCAACCACTTGTGGCTAAGTCTGAAAATGGTAACATATATTGGCCATATGCTATGATTTTAAGGCATAGTCATATAAAGAGATTTAAAGCTAAGCCTAGTATGCATTGGTTTGTGACATTCATTGGTTACCCAACTAATCTTAAGAGTAAAATGTTGATCATCATCATTGTCGATACCTTAATAAGAAATTATATGGCGATCATCATCATTCTTGATGCCTTACTAAGAAGCTATTTTGGATGGTTATAGACAATTTCTCTCTATCCAAAAAGACTTATCCTCCACATGGCCACTAGCAATTACCCTAAATTTGAGGATGACTATTGATAAAGGGATCACCTTCAAGTGCATTTGGTTTAAGCCCCTAGTTAGAATGGAATGTTGTAATGTTTTCATTTGGATGTAGATGGGGATGGTCATTTGATTTTGGAAATGACATTTGACAATAAGGTTTTTTTATGGACCCTTTGTGCTTATTTTAATCACAAGACACACAAGGAATGAATGAGACAAGAATGATACTAAATAAGATATTTAAAGAAAACATAAGGGTTTTCAATGGTTGAAGCTATGATTCACAGCAAAGAATGACACGCTACCATTCTGCCAACAAAATAACGAATAATACACATCTAGTGTTCCAACAAATCGATATGACACACCTTGTGGTGCGTTGATGGTAAAAGAAAATAGACTATGATTATTGCTTGGAATGAAAGGCTGAATTTTTTCAAAGGGAATGCCCCCAAAAATGTTGGCTTGTTTGTTATCAATGACATATTTGTTAGGAGGTGAACTCAATATCCATATGTCTAACATTTTCCTTATGAAACCCTCTTATGTATTGTATAAAAAGGAAGTGGCCCTTGGCATTTTATCATAAGAAAGAAAGCATTGTAAGTTTTTTTCCAAGTAATAATAAAATATCAAAGATTCCATGCCCCAGGGTTTTACCTATGCACGGCAGGGTTTGCACATAAATATCATGTCCTAGTGTTGTTGGTTTTTTCTTCTATTTTGTACATTTTTTTAACATATGGTATCAGAGCCTGGAAAAATTGCAAGCATAGGGTTTTATTATAGTATGAGTTGCAACACGATAGAAGGTTTAACCAAGTTTGATGGCAAAAATGTCTCCCTATGGAAGATGAAGGTGGAGTATTGCTAGTTACAAATGACCAAGCCCTAGCCTTGAAAGGGGTTATGAAAAAGTTGAGTGACATGACATATGAGGAGTGGATAAATCTAGACAAGAAGACAATTCCTATAATTTGTCTTTTCCTAGAAGACGGTGTCTTGTTCAATGTTGCTTAAGAAAATACCTCTTGGGAGAAACTTGGGAAGTTGTATGAGACTAAATCAACAACAAATAAGGTTTTCTTAAAATGTAGCTATATCATTTGAGGATGAAGGAGGGCTCAACTATGGCAGATCATCTGAACAAGTTCAATACCCTCATCACTAAATTATTCTCGATTGGTGTAAAGGTAGAGGATGAGTACATAGAATCATTTTACTATATTCCCTACCGGATACTAGGGATGATTTGATGATAATTATCACCAATTCATCATCAAGAACTCTAAAATTTGATGGTGTAGTAGTTTCTTTGCTAGGAGAATAGTTGAGGAAAAAATCATGTTTGGAACCCTCTACCAATGAAGCTCTATATATGAGAGATCAATCTAGCAAAATGAATCAACAAGATTGATCGCAATCCAGATCTAAGTCCAAAGGATGCAAGCTATAAGGGAAGTGTTGGAATTGTGGGAAACCAAGTCATTCGAGGAAGGATGGTTGGCATCTAAAAAAGGAAAAAGAAGGATTAAAAGCTATGTCAACCATTAGTTGAATCTATCACAACAAATTAAAAGAAAACGACAACTTGTGAGGCTTTCTATCTCAGTAATAGTATATTTCTTTTATATTCTTTTGTTATGGACTCAGGTGCATCTTTCCACATGTCTCCACATAGAGACTGGTTTATCAAATATCGTCCTTATAATGATGGGATGGTCTACTTGGGTGATGATTATCCTTTAAAATTTGTGGGAAAATGGATATTAGGATCAAGTTGGACAATGAGAGAGAAAAGAAGTTTTGTGATGTACATGTACCATATCTATGGAAGAATTTTATCTCAATCAAGATGATGGATAAACTAAGGTATTATACTACCTTTGGTGATAATTGTTGCAAGATTACCAAAGGAACTCTAGTGTTAGAAAAAAGAGAATTTTATGGGACCCTCTATCGTTTGTGCGGTGATAAGATGAATAATCGTACAACAGTTAAAAAACTCAAGTAATATTCTAGATACAGTAATGCTATCGCATCAACAACTTGGACATATGAGTGAAAAAGGTTTGAAAATTTTGATTGACCACGGTATGCTTTCTGGGATTAAGTCATGTGATTTTGACTTGTGTGAGCATTATATTATTGGTAAACAAAAGAGAATTTAGGTTACTGCAAGCTTTGGTAGAAGTTCTTATCTTTTGAAACTTTTTCAGTCTGATATATTTGTACCATTCCCCATTGCATCTATAAATGCTGCTAGATATTTTTCTAACTTTTACATATTATTATTATAGAAGAGTGTGGGTGTATTTTGTGAAAAACAAGTCGAAATCCTTTGATAAATTTAAAGAGTTTAAGGCATAGGTAGAGAAAATTGTGGGAAATTTTGTTTTATGTCTCAAGCTAGATAATGGAGGAGTATATCGCTCCAAGGAATTTCATAAATTTTGTATGCAAGAAGAAATTAAATACAAGAAGATTGCTCCATACACTCCATACAAAAATGGCATGGTTGAGCGAATGAATCGCACATTCATGGAACGTTCAAGAAGCACTTAGCACATCTGGGTTGGATAATGAATTATGAGTAGAGGTTGTTGGTACAACTTCATACGATTAGCATATCACTTATCACTTATAATATGCGTTGGATGGATAGATTCCATAGGGAATTTTGGTGTGGTAAGCCAATTGATTATTATCTTTTGTTGTGATGCATTTTCCCATGTGACTAAGGGAAATAGGTCCAAGCCTTCACCCAAATTCAAGGAAACACATTTTTCTCAGTTATGATAATACAGTAAATGGGTATAAACTATGGGATCCTACTGACCACAAGGTAATTATTAGTCGGGATGATATTTTCAATGAAAAATCCATGCAAAGGAAGGAGGTACAACAAACACATGAGATTGTACTTGTTGAAGTAGAAATTAGTGAAGATGAAAAATGAAAACGAAGCTTCTAATCAACACGAAGAGAAACAAATTCAACATCCACAATATGTGACACCAACCACTGAAGTAGAATATGCGGCACCAACCAAGGCCAATTAAAAGGAAATATGGCTTGACCAACTCGTGGATGACTTCAAGATAATGCAAAGGAAGATTACTTTTCATTATGACAAGCAAAGTGTTATTCACTTAGTGAATAATTGAACATTCTGTGATCACACAAAACATATTGATATTAAGTACCATTTCATAAGGAAAGTGGTGGAAGAAGGTAGGATCTTATTGGATAAAATAGATATTGGTGAGAATACTACAAATATGCTTACAAAAGCAGTCAGAACAAAGAAGTTTGAGTGGTGCAAATATTCTTTTGCGATTGTTGAAATTGTGATGAAGGAAGATGATTGGACAATGGCATGTGAGCACAAAAAATAGGCAAGGAACTTCATGTATATCAACTTCAAGTGGAATATTGTTAGGAGGAAATATCAATGTTAGGATATTGTTGGAGAACACTGATACTAATGTAGATATGCTTACAAAGGAAGTTAGAACAAAGATTTTTGAGTGGTTCAAATATTATTTTGGGCTTGTTGAAATTGAGATGAAGGCAACATTAGACAATGGCATGCAAACATTAAAAAGTGGCAAAAACTTCTTGTATACCAACTTCAAGTGGGAGAATGTTAAGAAGAAAAGTAAATATATAGATCTTTGATATTTTCAGGTAGAGTGGCACGTGACTATTCTATCATGTGACTCATGTGTGTCAATAGGTCAACTATGCCCCCCAATTGGGGGTGCAGGGGCAAAGACCCACGTTCTAGTGGTTGGAGAGTAGAAACCCTAAAGAGATTTTTTTTGAACTTTTAAATGTATTTCAGATTCTTTTGGAACCCTCCTATATGTCGTATAAAAATGAAAAGACCCTTGACATTATATCATAAAAAATAAAGCATTTTAAGTCTTTTTATGAATAATATAAAAAATCAAAATACCTACACACAAAATTTCTACATATATTTCATGTTTTTATTGTTATTATTTTTAATATATATATATATAACCATCTTACATACAATATAAAAAAAACACTTTATATATAATTTTAAATTAAATAATCAAAATAAAATAACTAGAAAAAAACATAACTAATCATGCTCACTATAAAGCAAGCAACAATACTTATAGTAATAAATTATAATGCACCAAAATTAGTGCACGACGATAAAGAGAAAAAGATATCCATATCATTAGGTGGAGAAGAATCATAAGTTTTTAGTCAAAATCTAATTCATAAGTAGTTATGAGAATAAAAAGCTAATTTTCATGTTTCTCATATATATATATATATATATGATTTTTTTTCCTCAGAAAAATTCGTAATTTCATTTCAAAGTGGAACAAAATTACATCTGCACATGTAAGAGAATCACTAGGATCCCTACATTGTCACATATTTGTTGTCTCATATTGTCAAAAAATCAACTAGATACATCACAAAATATATGGGTATAACCCAAATCAATGAATATGTCATGTCACAACAATTGACAGGCATAGATCACCAGCCAAACGCTGATATAATCGGACTCTTCAAAGAATCCCATGATCTCAATCCTAAAACAATTCCTTCATACACGAAAAGCCACTGCCAAGCTTCCATTGGCCCAATCCATCACGATTTGATCCGTGATATAAACAGCAACATCTCAAAATATATGGGTATGCCCAAATTATGTCATGTCACAACAATTGACAGGCATAGAATCGCCAGCCAAACCTGAAATAATCGGACTCTTCAAAGAATCCCATGATCTCAATCCTAAAACAATTCCCTCATCCGTGAAAAGCCACTGCCAGGCTTATTGGCCCAATCCATCACGATTTGACCGTGATATAAGCAGCTAACAACCCAAATCAGAGAAGAAATATGACAGGTCACAAAAATCAACAATTGACAGGCATAGAATTGCCAGCCAAACGCTGAAATAATCAGACTCTTTAGAGAATCCCATGATCTCAATCCTAAAACAATTCCCTCATCCGCGAAAAGCCACTGCCAGGCTTATTGGCCCAATCCATCACGATTTGACCGTGATACAAGCAGCTAACAACCCAGATCAGAGAAGAAATATGACAGGTCACAAAAATCAGAGACAAAGCTCAATGCTGATGCACAACAGCTTCATGAAAAGGCCGTTGATAATAGTTGTATGTACCCGCTAGAGAGTGAACAGTTATCCTCCAGATTCCAAAGTCTAAATGCCACAACGTCGCTTCCTTAGATAGCTGATCAGCCACCCCATTCTGTTCCCTATAAACATGTTTAAAAGAAATATGATTAAACTGTTGTTTAATGCGAAGCACCTCCTCCAGTATAGGCAAAAGAATCATCACACGGCACTGAATAGTCTCTTTTGCCCATTCAATAAAAAGCATAGAGTCACCAAAGACCTGTAAAGACAAACAACCCAGTTCTAAAGCAAATAAAAGCAGAAGCCTAAGTGTCATTAATTCAGCATAATTGTTTGTTCCCCTCCCTAAACCAGCCGAGAAATGAAAATAATGAGACTCGGATTTGAAAAGTACTCCACCCCCACCACAAATCAATTGCTGATCTTGAGAGGCTCCATCAAAGAAGCCCCAAGGGATATCTTTGTCAATCTGTTCCTCCCGCACAGGCCTAAGCTTGAGAGGCTTCTCAAGTTCCCTGAAATGTTGAATAATTGCAACGATTTGAGCCACAACAGATTCCATCGGGATTCGACAGTCCTGAAAAATAATCTTATTGCGAGTTATCCAAATCCCCCAAGCAATGTTACAAGGAATAGCACTGAGAGAGTTAAGGCCCGACCACCATCTATGAAAAGCTTGGAGAACAGTATCTCCCTGCCACCCCCCACTGAAACCCATCTGCTTACCCACCTCAGACCATATAGATTAAGAATAAACACAATGAACAAAGAGATGAAGAGTTGTTTCCTCAACCTTCCGACATAGCGCACAAAAACCAAGGCCTTCAAGAAATCACTTTTGCAAAATGTCCCAAGTCAGAACCTTATTTTCCAAAATAGCCCAGAAAAGTAATTTGGCCTTACCCGGACATTTTATCTTCCACAGTTGTTTCCACCACCAAACCAATTCTCGGTTATAAGCCATCACATTTAGCTGAATATAACCATTTTTAGGAGTATAACAACCTGAATGATGATAGTCCCAAACCAATACATCATCCTGGTTAGTCAATCTGACATTTGAAACCCTTAACTGCCTAATATAGCCCCCCCAAGCCTCCAGCAGATCATCACGAATCTCAAGTCTCTGAGCACTGATCCAGCCTTGATGCCATAAAGTAGAATTTTCCGGATCCTCAATATCAGCAATAAAAAGACACCCTCTTGCTTCCAAGTGTAGCCTCAGCTCCTCAGGAAGGACACATTCCCCCCCACAGCCTACTCCACACCAACCAGAGCCAACCAAATCAAAATGCTTTACCACCGCTTTCCAAACCACTGAGCAATTTGTCCGAGATTTGTCCACCATCCGAATCCACTCAATGAGAGTCAAAGGAGCAATATATTTATGATACACCACTCGAGTCCATAGACTTTGTGTATGTATAAGTCTCCATGAGACTTTTGCTCCTAATGCCTTTATAAAAGGAAAATATTTTTTAACCCCCACCCTCCCAAAGCTTTTGGAACAGCAATTTTCTCCCGCCTCACCCACACTAGAGCCCTATGATCACTCTTACCTCTCCATAGAAAATCAAAACACAGCCTGCGAATCTATTCTAATATCCCCTTAGGCAGCCATGCAAGAGACATCCAATAGATGGGAATCGCTTCCAAAACAGATTTTATCAGAACCAGTCTCCCAGCCCGAGAGAGCCATTTTTGACTCCAGCTTTGAAGTCTTTTTTCCAATTTTGTCAATAACCAGTACCAATCTGCCTTCAGGTAAGAGTTCGTTTTTAAGAAAAACCCCAGATACTTAATCCCAGCATCCAAATCCATCATTCTAAAAGGCAAACGAAGAGCAATTCTATGTGTCTCCTGCTCAGATAAATTCGAGCATGAAATAGTGGATTTTTCAATATTTACAACCATGCCCGCAGCAGCTTGTACAAGGATTAGTCCTTCAGACACCTTATCAATATCCTATCTCGACCCATTAGTGAATATCAAAATATCGTCAACGAAAAGAAGGTGCGAAATATACAAAACCTGGGAGATGGCAATGCCACGAAAAGTCCCTTCCGCTTTTGAAGCCAAAATAAATCGACTGAGACCTTCAACTACAAGAAGAAACAAAAGGGGAGAAAGAGGACACCCTTGTCGAAGACCCCGACCTGCTTGGAAAAAAGGGCTGGCAGCTCCATTAATGAGAATTGCAAAACTCACCGTACTGATGCAAGCCATAATCCATCTGACAAATTCATAACAGAAGCCCAGGTGTGTAAGAAACATCCTAAGATAAAGCCAACTGACCTGATCGAAAGCCTTTGAGAGATCAATCTTGATCACAGCTCCTTTCTGTTTCTAAACTTTCAGAGAATGTAGACCTTCCTGTGCAACTCCAATAGCCTCATGTATTTGACGTCCCTCCAAAAACCCAAATTGCTCGCTAGAAATATGATGGGACAATACAGATTTGAGTCTTTTTGCAATTACCTTAGAGATGATCTTATATATACAATTGCAAAGTGAGATGGGCCTAAAATCCTCAAAACTTGCAGGTTTATCCTTTTTTGGAATAAGAGCAATAAAAGTAGAATTGAGCGGTCCATGGATAAACCCAGCCTTACGTGATTCCTCAACAACTGACAAAAGCTCCTTACCGAAGAAATCAAAGAAACCCAGGAAGAATTCAACAGGCCATCCATCAGGCCCCGGACTTTTATCTTTTTGAAACGAATGAAGCACCAGAGACAGCTCTTCCATCGAAACTTCCCCCATCAATAGCCTGTTTTCCTCCTCATCCACAAAGTAGGGAAAAAGTTGTGCTACCCGAATGACCTCAGCAATAGAAACTCCAGGTTGAGCAGTGAATAAATCCCAAAAATATCTCACACCCATATCAGCCAGCCCATCGAAACTGGACACCTGTTCCCCTTCTTCTGAAGACAACTCCCAAATAGAATTGGAAAATTTTCTCCCCTTAGCATACGCTTGAAAAAATTTAGTATTCTCATCTCCACACTGAAGCCAGATTGCTCTGCTCTTCATTCTCCACAATTCTTCTCGCTCACAGAGAATCACATTCCGCTTCTTTTCCAAATTAAGGAGTTCATCCTTAGTCTGATCATCCAAAAACCCCATCCCCGGACTGTGAAGCAACCTGTCAATAGCCAACTCACAGTCCCTCAATGTCTTATCATCATTCACCCTCTTAGCATGAGCCCAAGAAATAGTATCCTCCTTTAAGCATTTTAAATTTTGATAAAAATGTACCCCTGCATGCTCCAGAGAGTTTTGTGGACGAAGAGTCCACATCTCCTTAACCAAAGCTTGAAAACCCTCTTCCTTCAACCAGCGGGAGTTGAATTTGAATGGACTTGGGGGCTTCCTCCGACGACCCCGTAATTCCAAAAAAATGGGACAATGATCAGAAATCCCTCCTGTCCCCAACCACTGCCGAACAAGATCCACCCCCAGAGCCAACGATTCAGCCACCAAGAATCTATCCAATCTCTTAGCTACCCTTTGATCCCCGACTCTCTTATTTCTCCATGTAGGGACTATCTTTGGCGGAAGTATATCCAGGAGATCCTTCCTCGCAAAAGCTTGAATGAAAAAATTTGCCAAAACATCCAGAGCAGCTCTAGGCCCCCAGACCTCAGAGGCTCCCAGTGAAAGATTAAAGTTTCCCCCCAATATAACATCAGTGTTTTCAAAAAAGTCCAAATTGAACAAAGAGTCCCAAAAGCTAACTCTATTCAAGTATGGCCCATAAATGTTAAGAATCGTGAGAGATTTCCCAATCACGGCATCCCACACTTCCAACCCCACACTAGAAGATATTCCCCAAGAACAATCACACCTACAACTTTGAACCTTCGACCCTGAGGCCAGACCTCCAGAGCGCCCCCTTGCATCCACAGCCACAAACTTCCAACCAGAAAGCAAAGTTTCTAATACTCTAACAACCTCCTCACTACACCCCAAAGTTTCCTGTAATAGAATTACATCCGGCTGATTTAACTCCACCAGCCTTCGAAGAGACGATTTTTTGAGGGGTCTCGCCAACCCCCGACAATTAAAGGACATAACTTTCATTTGGGAGACCCCGCCTGGGCCTTCACTGCTCTAAGTGCCCATTCAATTGAAGATTGTATCCCCATCCCTAAATCCACCTTTGCCCGTTCTTGTGCTTTGGACAAAATAGATTTTCTGCCTCGGCCTTTCACCACCACACGCATGGACAACTCAAGAAGACCTTTCCCCGCCGACCCCTCAAAGGAAATCTCCCTACTTCTAAGAGCATATCTGATACTTCTTCCCTCAGAGCTGGTAGAGATATTTGTAGAAACAATGGAAGGGGAGAAAACACAATTAGACGACGGCAACGGACAAGAAGCAACCGAATAGTGGATTGTCAGGCTGGCTAAAGGAGAACCAATAGACAAAACCCCGCCCATATCCTCAGAGACTATAGGAGAAGGGATAAAAGGCATTCCCAAGGGATTCGAAAATGAGCCCCCTTGAGAATTTGCCTGCACTGAAGTCTTCCTGGAGCCTGAAGAAACCAAAGCATTAACCCCAGCCCCCATTCTGTCATCAAACAATCCCCCAGGGACCTTCTGGCCAATGTCCACTTCGTACAAAGACATGACTGATGAAAAAGGGAGTTTTCTAGAAGCAGCCTGAACCTCTGGTTCTTTGACCACTGACCTACCAGCCAAAATCCCAGAATTCATTACCCCCACACCAGCAGTAACCCCCACCTCCTTAGGAGCATCTAGCCCATCTAAATCATCATCAATCATCGGTTTGCTGGTCCTAAAAGGAAGCGAACAACTGGCCACCAAATGACCATATGAATGACAGCGATGACACCTAAACGACACACCCACATAGTCCAGAAATTGCACAAAGTCCCCATCCTTCGTCTGTACAGTTATTCCAGAGGAGAGTCCCTGACGCAGATCGATTTTTACCATTATTTTGGCCATCGAATACTTACCAGTCTCCAAAAAGGATAAATCAACACAAACATATTCACCCAGAAAATTCCCAATTTCAGCAAAGCGATTCTCATTCCATAAGTGCATAGGAAATCCTGGAAGTTTTACCCACAGAGGCTCCTTGTTAATCTTCTCTTTTTGTGAATCAAAAAAAGGTGTCCAACGTTTCAAGACAGTAGGAACCCCATTCATAGACCACTGCCTCCCCAGGACAGCATCAACCTCCCCTTTGTTGTGCATGATGAAAGAAAACCACCCTTTAGTCAATACCTGAACTTCAGGTGCTGAATCCAACAAAAGTTTCCAATGCTCGGCCGCCCACCTCCGGAGAAAACCACATCCAAAATGTTTTCCACGAACATGCCCCACCACTGTTGTCATGGACATATCCTCAGCCTCTTCCAATGTAACGTCCACCCCCAGCACCAGCTTATCCCTACGCTTCCGAACTTTCACAGCCTTTGGACCTTTTTGAGATCCCTCCTTAGCTGACCCTCTTTGCTTAGGACCACCTCCAAGAAAAGGAGAAAGACCCTCAACTGGGAGCTCCAAAGAATTTGCAGGGAAGTTTGTATAGAACCCAGTCTGAGGTGAGAGAGTACGTCCGAGAAGCCCAGCAAGGTTCGGCCTGTCCACACCCAAACCCTCAGTGGTCTTGAAAAGAGCTAAATCCGCCTCCAAACCCTTCAAAACCACAGAATTGGGTGATGATATCCTAGGGTTTGAAAGCCATGCTTCATGCCCTGCCATCCCCACATCATCCACGTGCCCAGTGTAGGCCCCTAGCCCCCTTCCTGACAGCAGAGGTCCAGAAGTCCCCTGCCGATCCAAAGCACCAGAAAAACTACCAACAACAAAAATATCACTTTCATTTACCCCATCTGTTGAATAATCTACCTCCTCCTCCATAACCACCTAGCCTCCTACAAAAGAAAGAACAAAGACTTATCAGAAGAAGCGACCATGCTCCAGAAATCAAGACTCGAGCCTCTGAAAATCAAGGCTAGAGCTCAATCTGAATATTCGAACCACCAGTCCTGTAGATACTTGGAGCAAAAATCACACTTGGATCTAAATCATGGAAAAGAATCCAATACAAAAGGCCTGAACCCAAGATGATACCAATCCCCCAGACCTGTAATCTGATCTAGAAGTGAAAATCTGATTCAAAATATCATTCTATTATTTTCTTCTTGAAGTAGATGTACCATCAAATGAGTAAACCTCCAATAGGGCTAGAGCCACTGCACTCTTGCAAACGAAGCCAAGAGGCCTTCAATAGGACCCAGGCATGCAAGGATCTAGCCTCCAATGCAAATTTTTAAACTGATTCTTGGAGTGTAAATTTGCCTCCCCCCCTGCAATCTTAAAATACAAGAAAATCCAAAATGCACAAGACTCGCGATGGATTCCAATCTATACAATTTTGAAGGGAACTCAGCGCAAATATTCCCATCAGTGAAGAGCATGAAGAGCCACTCCCTCCACCAGCATGAGCCAGAACACTTCCTGCAACAAGATCCAGCAATCCAACTCCAGCCAGCACTTCAGAACTGAGCAAAGAATAGATCAGAGCCCTGCAAGAAAATCCCAACAAGGAGAATGCTCCAAACACATCAGTCAGGGTCAACAAAAAGCGACCCTCAAACTGCAACTGAGACTGAAAAATCCAATAGACAATAATCCTTCCAGGAAGAGAAAAATCTTGCAGCAGACGACTGATAATAAAATCCCTCCAAACCACCGATCCCTTAGCAAGGCCACGCACGATCTGCACAAGGCGAGGAGCTTCCACCAATGGTCAAGCCATCTAGTCACCAACCAAATCAGATCAAGCATCAAGCGACCCACAGAGAGCAAGCAAGCAGGACAGAGCCAATCCAACCAGGAATTTCTTGAATCCAACCTACAAAAATTTCAAAAGCGTTCTTGGAGCGAAAAACCCCATTTTTAACTGTTCTGCACCTTCACCTTTTTATTCCCTTCGTCTTCAAAATGAGTTGAATTACACTGTGAGGCCTTTAAAGAACAGGGGCCAAGGTAGTTCTACAAAATGAGAGCTTCTTACCCAAGGAAAACGCATGAAACCTCCATAACTGATCAATTCCAAGCACCAAAACCAGCATTTGCGAGCAGAAGGACACCACACATAGCAGATGCTCAAAGAACCAGGGTCTCCACTCCAGCAAGCAACAATTCAACGCAGAGAGATGCAAAAACTCAGAGGGAAAAAAGATTTTTTTTTTTGAAAATCTTCTTGGAGCGAATTCTCCACCAAATTTTCGCAATATTATATATATGATATTTTTATAGTTTCTTATTTTTAAAATATAAGAGTATTAAGTAGCAAAGTCTTTATATGTAATTATTAATATATTTTTTAATAAAAATATTAAATATAAATAAGAAAGAATGAGACAAAGCAATGTTTATGATCAAATGCTATGAAATAATTAAACTAGGGTTTATTTTAGAGAATATTTATTAGATACAATTATTTGAAGATAAGTAACTTGTAATAAAAGAATAATTATATAAAAATAATTATTTAATATCAAATAAAAATCTTGTAAATTTCAAGAAACCTAATTTACAATGATACACTTGGTGGCTATTGTTTCTATAATCCCACGTTAATAAGTAGATTGCTTATTAATAAAAACAAATTAAAACCAAGTATATAATTTTTAATGTAACAACTCAAAATAGCAAATGTAATATTTATTGCGCCAAGAGGCGCTCTACAGCCTAGTATGGGGTAGATCTTGTAACGTTACGTAACGTTGTAACGTTATGTAACGTTATCACGTTACGTTATCACGTTACGTTATCACGTTACGTAACGTTACATAATGTTATGTCGGCTATTAAAAAAAAAAAATTAGAAGTAAAGTTACAATGTTATGTCGGCTAAAAAAATAGAAAATTAGAAGGAAAAAAAAACAACAACTATATAAATAGCAAGAAGTATCACAAACTACATCCAAATCCTAGCTACCTTGATCCAGCAACAGCAATAACCACTGCTACAACAAACAGCAACAACCACTGCGAGAGCAACAATAAACCGAGGTAAGAATTTTAAATTTGCTAATCGACAATCAATTCAGATATTCTTTTTGCACTCTGTGGCTGATATCCAGGTTCAAATTATTTTCATATTCATACTATTTTAATTTTAGTAGCACATAAAATCTCCGAACAACTTAACATTTCACCAATTTCTTTCACCGAATGGCTCAAATATTCTTATACCTCTTGACGAGGGCGTGGAATTTGTCTAAACATTGTTGTGGAGAAACAGAAAAACCTTTCTGCATCATGAGCTCCGAAACAGATTTCCACTTCTCCTTAGTGAACTCTTTATCCACATTACAAACCACTTGAATTAGATGCCTCACCTTGTGATCTGTCCAACGCATCCGTGGCCCTTCAGAATTCTTCTGCAAGTCCACCATTTCCGCCACCAAACAGTCTAGGTTTCCTATGATTAAAAGCAGATGTATAAACAGATTAACAGTCCAAATTTCCTATGGTTCAAAACAGATTTATAAACACTGATATTAGAAGTTACCGACAATCACATAGCCTTCACTCAAAAACCAGTTAGTTATAAAATAAAACCATTACTCGATGCAACCTAATTTGCGTGGAAACAATCACATAGCCTTCACTCAAAAACCAGTTAGTTATAAAATAAAACCATTACTCGATGCAACCTAATTTGGGTGGAAAAGAAGCTTTCGAATTTAATTAAGTTTTTTCATTCTATAGCTTCTTTGGTTCTGTGAGTGGTTCTCAATATCAAAGAAGCTCATAAATTCCTCTCAATATTCATAAATTCCGCTCAACATTCACATCAGGCAAGCCGCCAAAATTTTAGAGCAAAATCAATTTTAAAACCCTAGGAAAATCACCACGTACCTTACAGAATGTAAAAAACGAATATATTAGAACCAGCTTCAGTGAATCTCCACTGTTATCAATCCAGCAACTCATACCAGTATTCCATTCCTCTCATGCATATCTGCATCAATTCAATTCGCTTTGATGCAACTTGAAATAGATGTACATGGCATTTAAATATGTTTGGGTCACACTACCTTCGAATAATCCATCTGCCATCTGTTGTGGAGTAAAATTACCAGAGGAAATAGTCAACATAGCACAATTTCTTTACTCTCCACATGGTTCAAATAGTGAACAGGGGACGATTTCTCTCTATCTTATCAGTTTTTTTTAAGTTAAATTCCTTGATCATTAAAATGAAGTGTAAATTACCAGCCTGTCTGTGTTCTGTCTGTGCATTTGTCATTTGAATATTATATTTTAATTTTAATATATATTCAAATGACACAATATTTTTCGGTTGGACCTAATATATATTTTAAAATAAGTTGGGATCCAACTAAACCCTAAACCTAATCTACTATGTTCCTTCCATAGATTCACTAACAGTAAAGGGCAGGAATACAGCAGATTCATGCATTAACCAGTTTCCTTTCTATTTTGACACAGCAAGAAACTATGTATATCCATGGTCTTCCCAACCATTTAATATGTGATCTCACTCAATTGACATATCGTTTTAAGATTATTTGATTAAACAACTTTTAACTGTCATGTTTCGACTTCTATTTTATTTTTTTCCAAATTAAATTAAATTTTTTCCCTTTTATGAGACCTTCTGCTTTCTTCCTGTGCAAGGAACATTACGCCGGTCTTATTATTATTATTATTATGTCAAGTTATGATTCCTTTATAAAATGTGATTCTGTATTGAGTATTTTTCATTGTTAAAAATAACAGGGCTACTGCTATGGCGTACAGTCTCGTATAGATTATATATACACTAATTAAGTTTATAAATTATGAAATTTTTTAGGGTTAGGGTTATCTTAATAGTATTGAAAATCTTATTCACCGCTACATCAACAAATGTAAGAATTAAAATGACTACAAGTTATGTAACTGCTAATTTAAGAATTGGAATCAATTGAAAGGTTACCTGACTAGAGCAGCTATAGGTATATGGGCAGTAAGACTGGTCGATTATGATTGGATTGGATACGTTCGCCATCTTTGCGTTCTGAAATGTTATATTCTTGGCAAAGCCTTGCCCTCCCTACCAAGTTTTGATCCTGAAATCGTTTTGTTTACTGAAGAGG
>LPNX010732168.1:375266-468952 GCA_001517045.1 Pseudotsuga menziesii | reverse complement strand
ACTCTTAGTTTCTATAGATTTGGGTCTCAGATAAATCTATACTTTATCTATACCTCTGGGTTTAAGATGAATCTTCTCTTAGAATCTGTACTTTATCTATAGTTCTCAGTTTAAGATGAATCTTACTTTATTTACTAGTTCTGGTCTAAGATGAATCTTACTTTATTTACTTACTTGTTCCTATAGTAACACTAATAATCTTCACGTTGGAAGATTGCTCTACATGAATACCATCTGTGTTTGGACTGTCCCCAGGAGCCTGGATCTTTAATCCCTTGGCCTGCACTCGATTACACCCGACAAATGCTATGTGAAACTGCTTGTTGTTTATGGATTTGATTTTTCTGACGATGAAGAATATCAACTACTGCCATTAAATCCAATATGAGATTATTCAGGACAGTTTCTCAACAAAAATCTTCCATATCAGAAACCTACTGTGTTCACAGAAACAATAAAACAGAAAGAATATGATCACTCAAAGAATGGGAGAAAAAGAAAATATGAATTGTTCTCCAGTTGGGAATTTAACTTTAATTACCACAGGCTTGGTTGAACATTCCTGCAAACAGTACAAAAAACAATATAAGTTAGTATGACTCCTAGCTTTATTGGCCAAAAAGAACTAGCAAGATCTATAATCTCTTTGTTGCTACGCCTGTAGATGTATCGAATTCTTCGATGAAGGACGGCATATGCAAGATTGGAAGTAGAGACCTCAAAATTTTGATCTATAAAATGTTAAGAAATGAAACAAATCGATTTAAGAGGTACAATAATTGCAGATCCAATGCCAATATTATATGGATTTGTGTTTGTTCTTTTCAATATTTAAGAGATCTAAAATTAAAATAAATAGTTGTCGAATGATAACTGAACTACCCCACCTAAACTTCTAAACAACTATTGGAACAGAAGCTTGGGACAAATTAAAAATTGTATTTCACCTACATCATTGTTGGCACAATTCTGACTCCACCAAGAAGCTCCTTGTCCATCGAGATATCCCCCTCCTTCAAATGTAAGCCTGTTCACAGTCTCGAATTGCATCCAATAGCCTTAATACAGGTTGTTGTTGGTAGAAGCGAAGAGGCCTCCAACCAATTTCCCAAGGACATACTCAAATTTCAAAATAGAGAACAATAGCCAACAAATTTATTGGGAGACAAGATGAATTTGAATCCTCGTTTAATGCCAAACTCAAAGTTGCATGTTTGAAATTTTAATATCTAATTGCTATAAAGAAGAAGGTTAATATCTACAGTGGGTAGGAGGAGACCTTCAAAAAAACATCCAGGTTTGCATTTTTATCTGGTGATTTGTGTGAAGAGAAAAAAAAACATGAATATAAAGGTAAGGATGAGATTCATAGGGTGGGTTAGTTTTAGTTTTAGTAGTTAAATGCTCTGAATTCCAAGTAAGAAATTATGGATTAAATTTGTGGTTAACTACCTCTATGAATATTCTAAACTTTACTTATCATATTAAATTATAAAAAAAAATAAAAATTAAAAAATTATCATAATAAAAAGCCTAGCCTCTTATAGATTAAATTATAAAAATAAATAATAAAATAAATAAATTTTAATGACACCTGGACAGAAATTCTCTTCATGAAGTCAACATCACTCATTTACTAAACCCTAACTACAAACCATTTTCACACTTCATAAAACTCAACAGTTTGACACTTCACTAAACTCAAACTACTAGTCAATTTCACCCATTTCAAGAAACCCAGCTGCAAACCAATTTCACACTCCATGAAACTCAATTGGAAGCCAGTTTCCCATAAGTCTTCCTGAATTGTGTGAAATTGGTACACAGTTGAATTTGCTTACACCTTGAGTTTTTCAATCAGTTTAGAAGCTTCCACAACATCCAAGTGCATATCTAAATTCAATACACCATTACAGGCTACAGCTAAGTGTTGATGGATCCCTCCCTCCCAAAAAAATTAGTTACCTGAAAGGTCATATTATTGTTTTTACAGGGCCCTGTGAAAGCAAGTGGATTAAGCAGATATTTTCCCTTGGGCACATAAACAATGGATGCTTGACTGCGTACAAGCTGCAGTCCACACAGCTGGAGTCCACACAATATGGGGGAGATGTTGTAACGTTTTTACTTAACAAAATGATAAAAAAAAGTTGGCCTTGCAAATGGTTTTAAACAAACCATGTGCATGGTTTTAAAACCATGTGTGAGGAAATATTGTAATGTTAGTTCATAACAAAATAAAAATTTATAAAAATATTATATGTGGGCCATAAATAATATTAAATATTAATAATAAAATATTATATGTGGACCTTAAATAAAAATATGTGTCTTTTGGTTTGAATCAAATCAATGGATACCTACAAAGATATTTGATCCCTCTCGGCGCTTGATAGAGCCTAGGATTTGGATCTACGCTGGTATTAAACACATTTATATATAAAAAGATACAAATTCAAAAAAAAAGTGCATCTCATGTTATTAAGCACTTCCATGACACTACAATCATGCCATACGCTTTAATGTGTTAAGGAGACTCTTAACAACCAATTCCACCTATGAATTTTTGTGTCAAAGCTTGTATGGTCAACATTTTGTCCTTTATCCAATATATTGGATTTGGTAACGGATATCATAACTTCATCTCATGGCTCTTCTGAGCGTCCTTCTCCTCAAATCTTTTCTAGTGTACCATTCTCCTCAAATCTTTATCCATGTACCATTTTGCCATTAAAATTTGGGGATCTTGGTTTTAAATAATAACTAGACATTGTACCTAAGGGTGCAATAAAAGAACGCCATGTTGCAAACTAAGCAAAGAGATGTCAACATATACAACAAAATGCATTGTAACTAAAACCTTATATCAATGAAAGGAATAATGAAATCAATGAAATGAATACTAAAACAAGTTATCAAGGTGAGGAATCACATAAATCAATGCAACAAATGCTAAAATGCACTATAACCAAAACCCTAAATTAAATAGAGGAATCATGGAAATCTATGCAACCATGATCTATTTGATTAAACTAAATCATATTGCTTTAGATTGGAAAATAAATGATAGAAAAAAGATTATATAATAGGACTATCATATAATCATATTGTTTTGAATTTTCATGGTACGTAGACTATTTGGATAATTAATCCAAAACATACCTATTATATTTTTTAACCTAAATTTATTATATTAAAGACTAAAGAACTCATAGTTAGTGTACATTTTAGTGAAGATTAAAAAGGTAATACCAGGTTTGGAATTTCACATCTATGCTCCCCATCAAATAAAAATTCTGTAATCCAACTTTGAATAACTTAATCCTTGTCATCCCTGATCATCTAGATTTATAGAGAGGTTAACAGACATAAAGAAGACAAACATGTGATGTCTAGAAAAGTCAGTAATCATAAAGAAGACAAATATGTGATTTCTAGAAAAGTCACTAATCATAGAGACAAACATGTTGAAAGTTAAGATGATTATTACAGCATGCATAGCAGGTCTACTTATAGAAACACTTGATGTAATAAGCACTTCTGGTAACTAGTTAGCTAGTACTGAAATGATCTAACTTGACTAGTTCAACTGAACTCAATATTTTGTCCATTTCTCTGTCCAGTGAAAAATCTGACACTTGAGACATTGTTGTCTCCTCTCACATTTCTGATGCATCCAAACAGTATTGCTTTCAAACATTGTTACATGGATACAAAACATTCTTGTCCAAAAAGATTCCAGTAAGAATTTCGATTAATTAAGCAAATAGCCACTTGACTGCCCAAGACAATGGGACATTCCAGCACACATGAAAATTTCCTTCTACCTCCTTTTGATGAAGAAAGAAGAAGAAAACCAATTCTGTGTATATTACAGGACAAAATTTCCAACACTGCAATTTTTATGTAAATAACTAAAAGTTTTGACAGCCCAAAACCAAAGTTGCACAAAAGCATGCCAACTTGCCAAGCATTGCTTCAGAATGAGGCAACCGTTGTGCAAACAGAGCTATGTCAATTAAATAAAGGCACAAATCCAAAAATTTAATGCTGAAACCATTGTTGAAGATATGCAATGGGTGTTTGTAGAAATAGAGCATAGCGATTGATATATGGATTTGTATGCACACCAATTTTTTCCGAGGCAATGCGATGGTAGGACGCTGTATTCGGCGCATGATACATGAGCTTCAGCAACTGTGGGCAAAAGAAAAGAATACAAAATTCCAAGTTTGAAAATTTAAGATGAAAGGATTTACTGGGAAGCTGAATCTCCCAACTGATCCTGCACTCACTAACAAAAATATTGATTCAAAAGAAAAAAAATTGAGCAAGTGTCTAAAAAAGAAAGTGTCATCAACTATCATCTGAAAAAGAACAGAACAGAAATTCAAGTATCAGATAAGAGGTAGAAGGTTAGAACCTGCCAATACATAACGCCTTGCACTATGTTACGTTGCCGTCTACAACAACAAAATCATCAAATATTCAACGTTAGAAATAGTATCTCACTGATGGCAAAGAAATCAGGCTAGCATGACATAGAATTAAATAATGTATCACTAAAGTTGAAACGTGAAAAGCAAAATTATCACCAAAAATTCTAGCACAATCTCAGAGTTTGAACTCAAAATGTTCAGCGTTGCAGTGTTTGTATCAATCCACAAACAAGAATCCTCCAAGTATTTTCTGTCCACACAAAGCAAACCCAAATATATCTTCTGTTAGAATAGTAACTTATAATATGCATACAATTGTTACAAAAGAAACCAAGACATAAGCAAAATGACATACATGCTGAAATTTAGCAAATGATCATCCCAAGTTCCCAACTATCAATGCACACAAACTCCTCACAGCTTGACCTGATTTTCCTATTTAAAGAAAACATAGAATTAAATAAATAAAGAGAGGTATTTCATGTACGATGGATGAGAATCTAACAGAGAAAATACCTTCGCCAATTGTTTAAAGCAGATTTCTTAGGAAAGCATCGAATTAACTTAATAAATAGAGGAAATTCATGTGCTAGGTATGAGATTTTAACAGAGAAAATACCTTCAGATCTGCGCGAAGGAAAGGATTGCGATGTTTTCACGAAACGCAGAGGAACGCCATGCTCTGCTTTTCATTATCACTCAGACAAAAAAACCAAAACCGCTGCAAGATGCACATGGACCCAAAGTTGAATGAGTGAGTCAATAAAATTAAAATAAAGTATATTAATTTTAAAAAAACGTTGGATAGATGATGCACTATGTATTGTGGAATCTATAGAGTTGTATATATATACGAAACAACGATTGAATCTGTGAGTCAACAAAATAAAAATAAAGTATATTAATAATAAAAAACGGTGGATTGATACTCTGTATTGTGGCAGAGAATGCTTGCTAGAACTAATATCACAAATGGAAAATCGAAATATGAAACCACCAGAGAGAAAATTGAACTGAAAGTTATATCTTATACATAAAATGGTAGATTTGCAAGCATGGCGTGTTCATGGACGGTGAAAACAGACACAGAAACATACCACTGTGCATGGGCCTCGTGAATAACGTGATTGGACTAGTAAAAACGCATCTAGCTGATCCACATGCTTTATGCCATCTAAAATAAGCAAGACACTAGAAGATTGGAGATAATTAAGTCAATCCATGTGTCAATCGGGTCAAAACATTAGTCTGCAACAAACGAAATGATCATCTTTTAGTAGTTCCCTTTGAAGCGTGTCCAATCCTACCTGCATGCGCCCCGGATGGCACAAAAACCATACTTTGATATTTCCCTCTGAATCAACAACCATGGTGTCAACCACTTTCCTGGATTGAAGCGTGTCCAATCCTACCTGCATGCGCCCCGGATGGCACAAAAACCATACTTTGATATTTCCCTCTGAATCAACAACCATGGTGTCAACCACTCTCCTGGATGCAAAAACCCATCAAGAAAAAGAAAAAGAAAGCCCCTTCTATGATTTTGCTACAGTTGATTCCGTTTCAGTTTACCTGGTGCCGAGAGCAGAGCTAATATCCTCGACGGGTGCAGATACAGATACAGGTATAGCTTCATAGCGAGCAGAGGCAGCAGAAGAAGTAACGGACTTAGTTTCGGGGGTGACCCCAAAACCACAACATAATAGCTCAGGACTGTTAATCCAGTTGATCTCGTAGTTTATGCAATGGCAAACCTGGAACTAGATCTAGATGAAGATAAAGATGCAAAAGCAAGAGCAAGAGCCACAGAAATTATGCTGGGCATTTCGGAAGCACATCCTCGTTTTTCTTCGACTTTTAGCGATTTGAGGCTCTTTCCACCCGCCATCAAATTCATAGTCTGGACCGAGTTCTGTGAGAGATTTTCCTACTTTGGCCTGAAGAAAATCCTTCTTATTCCTGTCAAATGACCTCGGTCTCTCACAAATCAGATCCACAGAGATGTTTCATCTCTTCACAATGGCGTGCTATGCCACTTCAGTCCTGGGAGCCATAATCAGCGATACCCTCTTGGTAAACGATCGAGCTCTATTTATTTTTATTTTTACTTGTTTATGCAGGTTTCTCTGGGTGGCTCAGTTTCCTCTGGCGTGGCTCAAAGCAGCGCTCTGCTTTGCTGGGCGTTTTAATTTTTTGTTTGTTTGTTTTTGTTTTAGATGGCCAAGCGGCACTCTGCTCGCATCACCTGTTTGGAACTCGTCAGGCTAGGCGTTTCTTATATAGAACAAAAGAAGAAATCCATAACATTTGGCAGTCCCTGGGCTAGATGTCTGTTATGAAGAAATCCATAACATTTGGCAGTCCCTGGGCTAGGCGTCTGTGATAGAAGAAATCCATAACATTTGGGAGGCAGTCACAGTGCTAGGCGTCTGTGATTCAATATCAGTTCGATTTCGAAGTTTAGAATCTGTTGGTTTTACCTTAACCAACTAAACAAACTCATGCAAATTGTACACATGGAGTATATTTTACTAATGGGTAGGCTATTCCATCATTTTGTAGAGCTTAGCACACTTAGCACACCATGAATAGCTGAGGCGATTTGAAGTTTTTTCATCAACTTTGTGTAGTTACATCAATTCACGTAGCTATTCCATTTTGCACAGCTTAGCACACCATGAATAAGCTTTCTGCGATTTGCAGTTTTCTCATCAATGTTTGCACTTTCACCTGCTAGAGATCATTACTACAATAGCAGCAGACGTTCTATGGGGAATTAGCAAACGTTCTATGGGTATTACAGGAATCCAGGTTTGACACAGAGGGAAGGCGTAGCTGTAGTAATGCAGTTGGCGACCAACATGAACCAGAGGGATGGCCTCGTCGACTGCCTAGCAGGAGACACCGTTGTGGGCGAGCAAGGTGTCACTGTAGCCAAGGCCCTACATCACTCCCTTCAAAACCCCCTCCAATTCCGATTTCATTTTTATTGTAGTTCTGTCGATCTACTTAATACTGATTAGAAGCTCGATGCTGAATCTACTGATACTCGGAACCTCCTGTGATGGACGTGGGTGCCTCTGGAAAATCTCTACCAATTCTGAAATCAACGATCTCTTTGTTACAGCCCCTCATTCTTCAAAGCCAAAATCGAAATCCAATTTGGACATAAACTTAAAGATCTTAGCAGCAAGTCCTATGGCTGCTTCTTGATGTGCGTGGTTCCTCCACTAAAAACTTCAACCTGAAAAAACATAACAAAACAATTAGTCAATTGTATGGAAATTTATTTTGATCGACCTTTTGAATTGTGTTATGAATTGAATAAGGTAGTGTACCTCAGCAGCAGCGTAATCTGTTTCTATGTATGCACACAGATTCTGAAGAATTCTGGCACAGATTCCGAGAATTCTAGTTGCATGCATACCTTGATTCTCGTCTCCCAGCACAAAGATCAACTTTACGATTAAATTCGAGTCATATTTGCTTTGATTCTGCAACTACTTAATGTTGATCATTCTTCGGCAGTTCTGTTTACTTTCCAGATCGAGAAGTTCCAGGGCTTCTCCTGCCTTGCTCACCAACTTCCTTGTCGTTTCATTGCATCTATTCCATCCCAGAGGTAGAGGTAGATGGAGGCAGCATCACCGCCTAAGAATGTCGGCAAGGCAGAGATTGCAGAGATTGATGTGCATTCAAGGGGGCAGGTGCCACTTTAAATGGCCATCCTTTTAATTGACAGAGAAATGCCAGGCGGCAGCATCCTTTTAATTGACAGAGAAATGCCAGGCGGCAGCATCCTTTTAATTGACAGAGAAATGCAAGGCGGCAGCAGATCAGATCAGGAAGTAAGCAGATCAGGATCAAAATCGTCGGACGAAATCATTCTACGGATGAAAATGAAAAAAGCATTAAATTCGGGGAGTCGACTCCCACTTGTTGAAACGCCTTATGGCATAATAATAATTGTTATTATTATTTGGTTTTAATCATTTTATTAAAATAATATTTTTATTAAAAAGCAAAAATAAATATTAAATATTTTATAAATTAGCATATAATTTTTTATTTGCACATGTTATGTGGCGTTTATTTTTATCCTTAAGTTTTTTATTACAGCAAGCACGCACATGTCACGTAGCATTTACTTTCATCTATAAGTATTTAATTACATTTAACTTTAATTTATTTTGGTAAATAAAAAATTGAAACTTACGTGATCTTTAATTTTATCCATAAGTTTTTTTTTCAGATGGAAAGATCCACGGGAAACTCAGCAATACTTCTCCACATTAATGGATGGTAGAGGTGGTAAACCGCCGGCCATCCTCGCAGAAGGCCTAACCCCAAAGGACTCAAGGCTCGAACCCGTGACCTCTCCCCGACCCGAGAGAGTGTGCGCACTTCTTACCAATTGAACTAACCCTTGGGCTAATTTTACCAATAAATTGTGACCTTTACTTTTACCCATAATTTTTTTATTACATTTATCTTCTTTTACTTTTACCCATAATTTTTATATTATATTTGTCTTCCTTTACTTTTACTCGTAAGTTTTTTATTACATTTATCTTAAATTTATTTTGGTAAAAATTTTCAACTTGCTTTCAAAACTTGGAGTTTTGACCGTGGCAAGCATGGCAGGAAATCTCTCAATTCCAAGTGTCCGCCAACGCTAGGGTCTCATCTTCCAATGCAAATGTCGTCGATGGATTAACAAATAGAATGTATTATAATTCTATAATTTAAAAAATATTTTTTTTCATCAATTGATTAACCAATGAAATGTGTTATAATTGTATAATTTAAAAAAATATGTATTTTTTTAATTTATCTATTGTTAAATATTAGAATGTAAAAAAATTACTTAGCTACGAAGTAATATGTCTGAGCAATTCATATATATATCTCTACTTCGCAAAAACATAAAAAAATACTCAATAAATATTAATAATCATTACTTATAATGTATACCCTAAATGATGTCCAAAATTATAATGATTTAACAATATACGAAGGTAAAGTGCTTTACTAATGAACCAGTTAACACATCTCTCATATATATATATACCAATCTCTCCTTTGGATAATGCAACACTGTGGTCTTCATAATTTATTTTTACAGGAGTATCAAAGGGTATAGTGCTCTACTTATGAACCATTAACAAAACACATATTTTTTGAACACTATGTGTCATGTTCTCTTTTGGTCATCGTATTTTAATTGTTAAATTAAAAAAAAAATAACAAAAAGGTAATTGCTCATAAAGAAAAAGGGAAGAAGCCCCAAGAGTTAGTTCAATCGGTCGAGTACTCGTAGTTAGGCCTCCCAGCATGTGAGGTCGCGGGATCCATTCTCATCGACTCTCTTGGGGTTAGGCACGCAGAGGCCGCGGGTGTGAGACCCCTTTGGGTGGGTCCGCCAGAAATTATTCCGTGGATGTAGCCCATCGGTCAAGCCGACGCGTGAACCACATTGAAAAAAAAAAAAAAAAAAAGAAGAAAAAAAGTTCATATAAAAATGATTTGAATATAGTGGTGCAGATGTGAAATGAAATAAAGGGAAGAAAAAAAGTTTATATAAAAATGATTTGAATATAGTGATGCTCATGTGAAATGAAATAAATTATTGATGTCAACTAATTTGTTCAAGTGTAAAATGGACTACAAAGTTAGATATAAAAATGATTTGAATATAGTGATGCTCTGTGAAATAAATCATAGTAATATAATTCAGTTGTATTGGTCTTTTGTGTATGGAAATTTCGAACAAATTCGAAGATTTATATGTAATACGAATATGGGTTAATTTAAAAAAACTAAATTTTAATTATTAAAACAATTTTAAAAAACCAAATTTTAATTATTAAAACACTATAAATAAATGCGTTTCAAATATTGAACAAGGCAACAGGTTCTGAACCTGTTCACGGCGGCTAGGGCTCCTTCCCTAGCCGCCTTCCTTCTTCTATGAGCGGCCCATGGATTTGACTGCTCACGAGCTAGGATTTTTTTTCCATATGAAAACAGGTATGAGGCCTTGCGTGGCGACCTGTTCTTGAGCTTTATTCCTCTGGTTCATCGGCGGCAGCGAGCTTGGAGATGTGGTGGAGGTTTACCTTGTGCTGGTTTCGGTGGTGTGGTTGGGTTGCTCGCGGTGTTATGGCTGTCAAGCCCTCACAAGTGGTTGATCACGGTACATGGTTGTGATTCCCTCACTGCTCACGGTGTGGTTGTGACGCCTTCACAAGATACTGGACGTTGTGGCGGATCGCGTCTTCACTGTCGGCGCCTCTCCTATTTCATACTGAGCGGGACGGTTCTCTGGGAAGTTTTATTGTATATTCGTGGATGCATTTAGATGCCTATAGGTGTTTGACGCTGTCCTTCGATTTGGAAACCCTGAGATCCAGTGAGAGCACGGCGAGATCCGAACCCGCAACGATTCTCAAGAAGATCGACTCAAGAATGGACCGATCATAAGTCGAAGCACATTTAGATGCCTATAGGCGTTTGACGCTGTCCTTCAATTTGGAAACCCCGAGATCCAGTGAGAGCGCGGAGAGATCCGAACCCGCAACGATTCTCAAGAAGATCGGCTCGGGAATGGACCGATCATAAGTCGAAGCACAACTACAGTAGCAAAACCCTAAGGCATTTGATATCGTGGCAGAGATTTCGCCACGGTTTATTTTGATGGGGTTTTGGCTACAAGATCGTTGGGCTTCATCCAAGATCCGGGGTCGAGGGCTTCGGCTCCAAGAATCGAGATCGAGTGCGCGAATGGCTCTTTTGACACGATTGGTGGGCTTCGGATTCAAGAATTGGGGTCGAGGGTTTAGGCTACTTTCGTGGTTGCTCATCTATTGCAGAGAAATATCGCCAGCCTTATGGCGGAGGCGGTGACTATGGATATACTCTTGCATGGCAACCCGTATTGTGTCCTTAGGGATCTCTGCGGCGGCGACGCGTTTTCAGAGGTGGTGGCCTTTGCTTTCAGCAGTATATCTGATGTTTTGTGTGGTAGTGGGTCTTCTGGTGGTGCTCGTGAGATATATGAACAGTAGTGATCCATTTTTTGCTGAAGTTTTTGTAGTTACTACTTATGATTTGGGTTGTGTTACCCATATTTTCTATGATGTATCTAGCTGATATGCTTTTACAGTTTGGGACAGTTTTGTAAATTTTTGGTTATGACAATATGAGACAGCAAATATGTGACAATGGAGGGATCCTAGTGATCCTCTTACATGTGCAGATGTAATTTTGTTCCATTTTGAAATAAAATTACGAATTTTTCCGAGGAAAAAAAAAAGACGTTTCAATTTAATACTTAGTAATTTAATTTAGTAAGAATAAAAATATGCCAAAAGAAATAAATATGCAATTATTATAGCAATGGTTACCAAAACCATGTACCCAAACCACTTACATCCTTTCTCATTCTGGAGTCAAAATTAACCCTAACACAATTTAAACATTAATTAATTAATCCCAATGTAAAGTAGTAAATATTATTTACTTTCTTCTTTAAAAGAATTAATAACTAAGAGTTTTCTCTCTTATACTACTGCCATCATCTTCTTCTTTTTTATTAAGAGTAATTTTGGTTATAAAAAATATGTTTAAAAAACATATTTTTTTTAAGTTTAAAATTTAATGGTTGATATTCAATATTTTATTAAAAATATTGTATATGTTTAACTATATATAAATGTTATATATATCGTTGTATATTTAATTAAAAATATTATTTGTATTGTTAAATATTTAAAAAATATTATATATAAGAAGTCTACTTCTGTATTTTATTTGTATTGGATTTTTTCATTACGTATTGTTTCTGTATCGAATCGTATTCGTATCTGTATTCATACTCGAATTATGCTACTATGGAATAAACTATTGATGTCAACTAGTTTGTTCAAGTGTAAAATGGACTACAAAGTTAGATAAACGTTAATGATAATAGATGTGTGAGACATATTAGTTTATTCATTTGAAAAAAGAAATGTCAATTTTTTTTTCATAAAAAAGTGAAACAATTGAGTGAAACAATTGAGTGTGAAATATTTAGCATTATTATGCATGGGTGAAGTGGTTGGTAACTCATTCATTTTGGATATGTTTACAAAACTTGTTTATCGTCAAAGTTTTTAAATATCTCATAATTCTGGCAAAAGTGTATGAGCTATACATCTTAGTTTGCAGTCACAATATGGTAGTCATAAGCATAAATTTGGTTTATCAAGTAGGACCTTGACAATGGCCATTAAAGGGAAAGTGCAAATTGCAACATTAAAATAATTGGATAATCAAAAGGCATTTCATTAATTTATAAGTTATTAATTTGAATTCTAACATATTCACAGTACAATTATTTTATGTGTCAAAGGAAATAGAGAAGAGAACATGAAGGTTTCAATTTTTTTTCATTTTTTTTTTGTTAAATTGTGATCAATTTTGAATTGTTTCTTTGAAAAGAAAGCTAATTGCCTAAGTGTAAAATCATTGTTGATTATATTCTTATTGTTAAAGTGTAGTTCATAGTTTAACCATGTGAATTTCAAAGTGTGTTGCATATCGTGAAGAGTGGGTATTAGTGGTCATGTAGTTTCATATGCGGAATTGGCTTGCATTGCATTTATGTAAATTCCTCTTTGCTAGTTGGCCCATGCATTAGAGTAAATTTGAGGTCTAAAATGGGCCTCCTAAGGAAAATAATAAAATAATATTTATTAATTTTGGAGAAAGAAAGAAAAAACTATTTTTTTGTCTGTATTTTCAACATATCTCTATGTGTTTTTACTCAAATTTCAAGCGGCCGTTGGATGCAAAATCTAATTCCACATCCAACAAGTACCCGCACTCCATAATTTTGAGCGACCCCGCTATCCCAAAACAAGAAATACCTGAAAAACATGACGATGACATCATCATCACATTTTTTCAGGTATTTCTTGTTTTCGGGGTAGCAAGGTCCGTCAAAAGTATGCATTGTGGGTACTCATTAGATGCGGAATTAAATTCCGCATCCAATGAGCCGTCCTTCTTGAAATTTGAGTAAAAACACATAGAGATATGTTAAAAACACGAACAAAAAAGTAGTTTTTTTAATGACAAATATGTCAAGTCAACCATTGTGGTTGACTCATTTTATTGTAATTCTATTGGTTCTTGAATTCCAAATCACAAGAATTTATTGTTGGCTCGTTTCCTTACAAGGCCCATTTTAGACCCCAAATTTCCTCTAATGTTGGTCTTACCTCCCTGACTAGCTTTGCATAGGATGTTTGGGAGCCCATTATGACTTACTCAACCTGATAATAGGATTGTTAATGCTAATGTTAATGTTGTTGTTATTTTTGCACTTATTGGTATGCTTGTATTTGTTAAAAACACCCAATAATGGCTCCATCAAAAAGGCCTCAAAAGTTCAATCCCGAAGTCTTCCACAATGTGAGATTGCAATCATTCACAAAGCCTAGTTATATGTCAAATTTTGAATATGAATTTTACAATGAATATCAACAACGCTACTTCTTGGGCTTATAGGGTTAGAGCAATTGGTAAGAGTAATTGAGATGAGAAGTTGTAGAAAAGGTCACGAGTTCAAATCCCTTGTCGGTACTTACAAAAATAAACCTCTAACTCTTGGGGGTATTTTGTGGGTCACAATGCTATAGGGTCGTGACTAAGAACCTTGAATTAGAAGGTTATAGAGCCTCAAAAATGTCATTGACAGACCACTTGAAAATTGATTATAGGCCTTTTATATTTATTTTTAAATGAAGTTGTATGAGATAAAAGTGTCTCTATAGTCATTGGCTCTAGGAACGCCCCTCATGTTTTTTCTAGTATGTTCAAGGATTTCTTTGTTGAGGAGACTATGAAGCTTTAGCATCCTACATGGGTAAAGTTCCTTGGCCATCCTATGCAATCCTAGACTTTCCTGAAATGTATTTGCAAGGCCTTGGGAAACATTATCTATCATATGTCACATTGTGTTTTCAACCATCATCCACAAAAAAAGGGGTATCCAAAATAAAAATTTTAAAGAGTTTGCTTTCATATTTTTAGGCAATAAAATATTTAGGCAAATTGTAAGATATAACAATTTGTTGAATATATATTTCCATTGTGACACTCTAAACCATATGATTTGAAGATTGCAACCATAATATGTGTCATTGTTCTCTCCTGGCCAAACTTGATTCCCTTCAAACTCAAAGCTCTCGAGCTCCTTAAATTCTACAAGCCAATCCAATCCCTCAATCCAGTTGAGATGTTGAGTATGGTTAGCTTCAAGTTGTTGGAACTAATTCCCAAGTAAACAAAAATTATTGCAACCAAAGGGTCGCATTCAATTTACTGATCGAATTGTAGCTTGCCCCTCACAGACTTAGCAAGAGAGATCTTTCTCCTCCTCCCTTATGGAACTTTAAGGATTCCTCAAACATCAAATATGTGGGAAGAAACCCAAAGGACACATTATGCATGAGTATTTCCTCACATTTTCAATGACCCGATGATATTAAACTCATCTGATGCCCTTGTAATTTTCCTAAAAGGCCTAGAGAATGATAATGCAGAATATCACTAATCGATCACGATGAGAGTAGTGTTAGGGAACATCTAGGGTTTCCCAAACCCTGTTACATAAATAATAATAATAATAATAAATATATAATACATATGTTAGCATTGTAGTTCGGAGGTACTCCTACATCAAGTGCCTAGGTGCGGGAGTGTGAGGTGATGTGAAGTCTCATTAAATGTTATTAAAGTGACTTTATTAATGTCCATTTAGTAAAGTACATTTGGATGTGACTTTATGATTTAAAAGTGAGTTGCACTTTATTATGTTTATAAAGTGACATTAAGTCATAAAGTGTACTTTTGTAATATTTAGGGAAAATTGACTTTTCGAAAAGAAAAGATTTAGTGTATAGTTCACTTAGGATACTTAAGTGAACTTGAGATTGGATCTCAACGATGGATATTGAGATCAAGATTTAATCTCAATCATGAAGTTTGAAAGGTCATGAGGTGTTACCCTAATGGGTAAACAAAACAAAGTTTGAGACTTCATTTGCACACATCCAAGAAGAGGATTTATGGAGAGGCACAATTCTCAAGGTGGCTTGAGTTCCAAGAGGAGAGGAGAGAAACAAGGCAAGATTTCTTAGAATATGGTACAGTGAGCAGCAAAGAAAAGAATGATAGCAACAAAAGGTAGCACATTTCCCAAGGTGTGGGATCATTTATAAGCAAAAAAATCGAGACAACTATCCCACATTTCGAGGAGAGAGACTAGGTGTGATTTCCTAGGAGGCCATATTGTTGTAAGTGACTACACAGAAAACAGAGCAGTTATGGGCACATTTTTCTAGAGGAATGCATTTCCAGGCAGGGAGACATTTTTCGAGAAAAAAAATTTGAAGTTCGTACAGTCTGTATAGTGGCACAATTTTCAAAATATGTATAATCTGTATTGTGGCACGAAGTTTGAGGTATATTTTATGCTCATATTTTGAGAAATGTTCTGTACAATACTGGAAGATAATTATGTACCTACTTGTTGTTATAACTCTAATAAAAATTGTTTCCCTTGAATAAAATTCTAGGACCAGTTTTCCCCAAAGTGTGGGGTTTTTATAGGGCCAAAGTTGGACCAATTATGTCTTAAAGTGATTGTTGTTCATATTTCTTGTGCATTAAATCCATTTACAGTCTGCTGATATATTTAATTTTCGCTACAAAAATGTGTTCATAAAGTGGATTGTGACTAGATCATTATTTAATAGAAAGTATTCACAAAATCAATGCATGGCAATGTTTTAATCATGAAATAAACAATTTAAACTTAACAATAATACCACATTTTTTAAGAGAAAAGTTGTATTTATAAAAAAAAAATGTAGGAAAGTAGCTAGAAACACCAAATAAAAGAATAGAGTAGAACATAAAAACAATTAAACAACCACGGCAAGTGTAGAATAGCATAGAGGATTGCAAAATAGAGCACGTATGAGTTGTGTGAATTGAATTCACAAATTGAGATGACACTCACCGAAATATTTGTAATGCTTAGATCATGCTTTTCACTTTGTTCCTTCATGGCTTGAGTAGATAGTAACCTAGCTATACATGGGAGTTTCAGTATTCCTTTGATTTATGAAATGTTTAGATAATGTCTCTCTTTGTTCTTTCATGGCTTGAGTATATAGTAAACTAGTTATGCGTGGGAGTTTCATTATTCTTTTGGATTGTGCAATGCAACTACTACTATCCAAAGGGAGTCAATGAGTATTTTTGTGGATTATGCACGAATAGTTTTCTTGTATATGGATGACTTTGTTGTATGTGGGGACACATTTGAAGAAGCTTTATTTAATTTGGTGTAATAGTAAGAAACTCAATTAAACGGCCATGCAAAAAACTATGATAGTGATGTAGGTTGTGTGTGTTTGCATATATACTCTAATCCGAATCAATAGTAATGCAAATTATAGAAATAATGTTAACACTTTATCTGAAGACACTCTGATGCACTGCTAACAATGCTTCTAATCAATTTGAAATTATGAAATGCAAATAGGTTGAATGATGCTTTTTATAGATTTTTGTTGTTGGATTTGATTGGTAAATGGCATAGGCATGGATCAAAAACTTGAATTTGGGAATGAGTGTGTAGGATTGATTTGGGTATGATCCAATGGTTGGGAAACTATCTTTGTCAATCCTTGTGTTTCTAATCAGTTTAATGGTTGGTTTGATTAATTTAATGGGTTGGTTGTCATTTATTTCATTGGGTGGATTGAGCAGTTGAATATATGTGCATGTGAAGTTGACATCCATAACCCTTTAAATTGTGTAGGTGAGGATGTGTGCTAGGACCAGTTGGGTTGCTAGTTGTATGTGTCTTCTCCATAGGTAATTTGTTGGGATTGAATTAATAGAGAATATGTACTTGTAGTGGACAATGTAAAGGATGTTTTAAGGTTTGATTTGATCTCTAAGTTAGAACATAATTGGATGTGGCAGGGACAAGATGGTTTCTAATGTAGGTTTATTGGTTATCTACAATTGGAATTAAAAAGGTTTTTTATGGACAATTGTAGTCTTAGTCAACATATGGGTAGTTTTTGGACCTATTTTTTATTATGATCCCTTATTTAACTAAGTAAATTTGTTCAATTACTCATGTTTATGTTTGTCATATTTTGGGTCATCGAAGAAAAAAGTTATATGACCACTACTAATCCCCCTCCACTATTGGTGTCCCTTCTTTATACTCAACTTTATTTAAGAGTTTTCCAATCAATAATATCATCCCTACTACAATGTAATGAATCCCTTCTTTATACTCAACTTTATTTAACAATTTTCCAATCTATAATATCATCCCTACTACAATGTAACGAATGTATACCTTCAACACATATACATAGACTTAATTATTGAAAAATATCTTGTAATGTAATTAATATTGTTTTCATAGAAAAAATGTAGTTTTGGCATTGAGCATCACTGCAATAAAGAGAATTAAGTTTAATTAATTAAACTAGCATACCCTCAAAGCAAGGAAATGAAAAGCCGAAGAGAACTTCAATATGTTGCAAAATGAGAGAAAGTTGTGTGTATGTACATAATATAATATTATGTGTTGAAATCAAGCTTAGCTAATTTATGGTAAGCATGGTAGTTGATGAAATTGAAAATAAACTCCATTGCAAATACCAATAAGCAATAAATAAAAACCCATGTAATCGATGGCAAGTAAAATTAAATGCATGTTAATTTGTTATACGAGAAAGTATACATATCAGTGAGTAAAATAATAAAAGGCTAGGTAATGATCAAGTTTGACTCTAATTATATTGGAAATCAACATTGGTAGTTTCGTTTGGTAGGAGGAGTGTAAGGATTGAGGGTTGCAATTTTGATAAAGAATGAAAGCGTGCCTCTTCATTTTTTTGAAGTCATACATATGAAGTGTATTTCATCTTTGCATAGCATTCTAAGGTGAACGTTAGTGCAAATCACATTCCTTCTAATCTTGCAATGCATGGCATTGCTATGAAGGTCAATCCTTAGCATTCATTGTTACCAAATTCAATGGTTGACCTTGTTAATGTCAATCCTTAGTTTTTATGGATAGTCGATTCCCAACCGATCTTGAGGGAGATTTATTTGTTGTTATTGCAATTTATGGGTGGAATTCGTATGTGCTTTGGTTGAGATTGGTCCCATGGAGGCCCAATGTAATTATCAGATGTGGGGATAGTATAGGGTTGTAACTTAGGAGAGATATATCCAAGTGTGTATACAATTTGCATGACCACTCTGCATGCACCATTTACTAATATTGATTAGACCCATAATTTGTGGGATAACATTACTCTCTTCCCTACACATAAGAATATTTGTTTTTCTAGTTGATGGTCATCATCTTACTGTGCATTTGAACCATTGGTGAAATTTAATACATATCATGCAATAGGCATAGTCAATGCTTGGAGCATGTATTTGTTATTATTGTTTGCAATATTCCCCATGAGTTGCAAATCGGATTCTAGTGATGGAAAACACGAAAATGTCAAAATCAACATCATCAAATTAGAAATGCAATTTTATTAAACATTGCATGATTAGATTCCAATGATGACAAACAAGAAAATGTCCAGATTGTAAAAATATATATTTTGTATTTTAGTGTGAGATGTATACTTGAGTATAGTTGGAAATGTTTTGATTTACAATATAACAGAGTTCCCCTTTTATATTCTTAACATATGTGTCTTCGAATTGTTTTAATGACATCAAAATATCACATACGAAATTAATATCTTATATTAATTAATAGAAGTAATCCATAAAAACATATAAGGCCCAAATATACCATGATCCTTATTCAAATGAAAGAAATGACAAGAGAGTGGTCCTTCCTATTGGTTACATCATGGTGTATTGGTTGCAATGTGAATATGCTTATTTTCAATAAATGACTATGACTAAATTTCCACATATTTTCCTAAAACAAGCTCATAGCATGGGTATAATTGATTTTGTGATGTATGTATTCAATGAAACACTTAGTTTTTATCAAATAAGAATGTGTTACCATGCGGAATTGAGTTTAAGAGGTAGAGATATTTATGTAGACTAAACATCTAGAGCATGAGAGTTCCAGTTGCAAGTTTCAGATCTTCTTGTTAGATATTTGTTTCAGATCTTGATGTTAGAGATGCACAGCCTCATTGTGAAAAGGCCAAGATCCTATCGATGATACGATGGAAGCATTATGGTGGCTTAATCCAAGATGGTCAAGTGGAAGCATAAGAGCATTTGGTGAGCATTTGCGGATCATGGTGGAAAGGGATTAAAGGTGGTCGAGTGTAGGGTGGCGATATCAAAAGCATAGGGAGGTAAATCCGACAAGGAGGTTAAGGATAAAGGTAGAGGCATAGAGGTAAGCACCATACCCAAAAGCTTATGTTTAGTGCAGTTATGCATCGTACCATGTGGACACTAGTGGAAACACAATAGATTTTGAATTGATGGATTTCTAAAGCCTTAAAATTTGTTCCGTGATTAATTTGCATTAGGTGCAATGTTCCCAACCATAAGTGTACCCTTAAAGTGGCTAGTTACAAAATTCTCAAATTTTTTATTTTTAATTACTTTTAAAATATATAAAATAAACAAATAATTTTATGAACCAATGAAATAATCAAACCACAATTTTACAAAAATAAAAATTTTAATTTGTTTAAAAAAATCAAAATTACAATATATTTTCCACCAAACTTTGGAAAGTCTTTGTTAAAAAATGAAATTAACTCCAAGGAGAAAGGCAACATATGAGTCTTGCTTTGGAACGGACTCATAAATATATATACATTGCACAGACTAATAAATATATATACATTGAAGTGGGGAGAAAATAAACTATATTTATGCTACCTGCGTTTTTTGAAGTCTACTATTACGACAACGATTATATATACCATCCACAATCTGGCAGCGCGATAAGAAAAATTTCAAGATCAAGAAGAAGTGTTGACGGCCTGAAATATATCTTGGGCGATCATCCGAGCATCCTTCGAATATCCCTGTAGACTCGTTCTTCCCATGACGGTGGCATACAGGTCGTCGCTTCCTTTCCAATTGTCAGGACACGACTTCCTTGGAAACTCGTCGTCTAAGAAAAGTTCTCTGCCATTCTGCAAATCAAATGACGATTTTCAAAACCAGAGATCTAATAAAAAAACACGGTTCAAAAATGGAAAATCATTGTTATGCATATCTTGAGCCAGCGGCGTACTACACTTCTGTAATCGGTCGCAAAGATTATGGCATCGAAATCCTCTTCACAATTGTCTTTGAAATCGACACCAGTGGTCGTTACGCGTTTGAAATTCGGGACGACCTGCCATTAAAGAATCTAATAAGAAATTGAAAGGCTTAGAATTTCTGAACGAAGGCTGGAGTGAACTTAGTGCCTGTCATTGGCTATAGATCAGCGAAAAAAACAGAACTTAATGCCTGCCAGTGGTTATAGATCAGCGAAAAAACAGAACTTAGTGCCTGTCAGTGGCTATAGATCAGCGAAAAAACTATCTTAATATCTATCCATTGTCTATAACTATGAATCAAAACTGATACAGCAAAAACTAGCCATATAAATATTACAATCTACGACGACCCAAATAATCCATGGAACCATCAAAAAGCTCCCATAATTCCATGAAACCATCCAGCAAGAGGAGTCCCTTCTTCAGCTGCAAAGTTGAATTCTTTGTAGATGTGCTGAAAAGTCAACTGCTGGAATAGGAGACTATCCCTTTCCATGTCCTCAGAGATGGGAAGAAGAAATATATCCCAGGGATGCTTGATAAATTTGAGACAACCCATAGTCAAGTCACCAAGAACTTGCAGTTGATCCACACCTAGAGAAATTGAGAGCCTCCAGAGAATTTTAATTGATGCAAATTCTACAAAGTTATTTGTGGCATCTCCCAATCCTGCAAAGAAATGAAAAGAGTTTGTGCTAGAGAGATGAAGGATGCCACCCGCACCGCCAAATCTTGGCCTGCCTTAGGACTCTCCATCAACGAAGGCCCACGAGATGGAACCATCCACTATAATATCATTAATGATTATAGCAGGCTTAATGGAAGCCAGCATAGAAAAAGCTTTGAAAATACCAAAGCTTCGACCAACAAAAACTTGTCCAAGTATAATAACATCTTCAAAAAGCTTAATACTCCTAGCATGCCAAATACCCCACACTGCAAACACAGGGAGGGAAACCGAAGTGGAAAAGTATATCCTACGAGTCTAGGTGAGCTAGGATTCTTGAACATCGGCACCTGTCCAAACAAGTGGAAAGTCAGCTAAAAGAGAAAGGTGACTCCATACTTCACGGGCATATGGGAAGTGAATGAAAAGATGGAAAATGGAATCTGCTTCCAGTTCACATAGTGGACATCTACTAGGACCAGCAAGAAATCTATCCTTCAAGGTGTCCCAAACAGGGATTTTTCCATCCTAACCAGCCTGAAGAATAATTTGATTTTGAGCAGACAATTAAGCTTCTAGATGTTGCAACACCATCAATCTGGCTAAGGAGTGTCTTCCATTTCTCTAAAAACCTAATAACCCAACTTGGGAGAATAAGACCCTCCTTTAGCATTTTTAATCCAAATAAGAGCATCCAGCCTGTTTGCGAGGTGAACCATATTGTTTTGTAAACAAAGGATATATTGATCCCATATGAACGAATCTTCCTCAGTTAAATCAAGATCTGTAGCCATGATCCATGTCTGATAATATAATGGAGGAGCACGTTGAAGGAAGATCTGATGCAAATGTAAAATACTAGGATCGGTCAGTTTATCTATCAAAACTGTTGGGAAGTGAACAAAATCTTTTCTAGCAACCCACGGGTCTTGACCAATTCGTACAGATCTTCCGTTGTTGATCTTCCAAGCCAACCAACCACCAATAAGATCAAAGGATTTAATGATTGCCTTCCACATGATGGAAGCATCCAGAGAGGATTTATTGGTGGATTGAATCCATTCTACAGTGGATAAGGGAGCAATATATTTTATATGAATAATATGGTTCCATATGCCAGATCCACAAATGACGTTCCAGGAGCATTTTGCAACAAGTGTTGTAGCAAAACAATTCAAATCCTTTATTCCACATCCACCCAGAGCTTTGGGGTGGGATATTAATTGCCATGAAGTCCAAGAGAATACATGTTCCTTATCCTTGCGGCCCCATATAAAGTTTTTGCAGAGAATCTGAATCCTCCAGAGAATACTAACATGCACAGAAGAAAGCGTAAACCCGTAACTGGGATAGCTTCGATAATTGAGTTTATCAGGATCAATCGGACCCCACGAGAAATACACATGTTACACCAGAGCTTCAACCTATGCTCAATGTGGACCAACAGCCAAAGCCAGTCCTTAGACGAGTAATTGTTTGGATTTATAATATACCCAAGGTATTTAAGACCGAAACTCGCGTCTGCTATTGAATAATCGAAATTATCAGAGATCCATATCTCCTCCTTCGGGTCCAGATTCAAATATGACATCGAAGATTCCAAATTATCGACTATCATACCAGTGGCTAAGCAAAAGATTCTTATAGAATATTTAAGGATCAACGCATCCCTTCGGAATCTATCTATAAAGAACAACAAGTCATCAACGAAAAACAGTTGAGTGACAGAATTGTTATCATCAAACTTGAATCCTTAAATAACCTCGAAGAAGCGGCGTTCGACATAAAGCGGCTAAGCCCATCCATCATGAATATAAATAATAATGGCGCAAGTGGGAATCCCTGCCAAAGTCTCTGACCCGGCCTAAAAAAGTTAGAATTCGAACCGTTGATAATCACTGCAAAAGAAATAGAATGTACAGTGTCCATGATCCTATTAACCAGGTTAAGTGAAATTCCAGACTGCGAAAGAATTAGTCTGGTCAGCGTCCAACTAATGCAATCATACACTTTGGAGAGATCAATTTTAAAGAGAGCCAATGGAGATTTCTTGGTCTTGGTTGTGTGCAACACCTCTTATGCTATGGCGATGGGTTCATGAATATGCATGTGCTTGAGGAATACAACTTGATCTGTGCAGATAAACCCGTCTAGGAAGCCTTTGATTCTGTTGGCGATAATCTTCGCAATAATTTTATACACTGCATTACATAATGAAATGGGCCGATAGTCATCCAGATTCATGGCTTTGTCCTTCTTTAGGATAAGTGCAATAAAAGTGCTATTAAAAGAGCCGAGGATCCTGCCCTGGACCCTAGATTCTTCTGCAACAACGAGTAGATCATTCTCTAGGATGTCCAAGAATCCAACATAAAATTCAATAGGGAAGCCATCCTATCCAGGGCTTTTATCATCTTTCATAGAGGAGATTGCAGCCTTGAGGTCCACCATATTAACCTATTCAAACATGAGTTCATTTTGTTCCTCAGAGGTAGAATTGGGGAAGAAAGTCATCGAGTCCATCATGTTCCTAATGGAAGACCCAACATCTTCTTTATATAAAGTTGAGAAATGTGTAGATCTTACCTCTACTATATCATTAAACCCTGAAACCGTCTGACCAACTCCATTTTCCAGATGCCAAATAGTATTAATGGAGGTCTTGTGCCTAAAAAAATTATGGAAATATTTGGTGTTACCGTCACCTTGCTGAAGCCATATGGATCTGTTTTTGAGTCTGATTGATAATTCCTTTTCTGCTAAAATCTTCTTCTTTTTGAATTCTAAATCCACATAATATTCTTTCTGAATCGGAGATTCAAAACCCAGAGGATGTGATAAATAAAAATTGGACAACTTCGTTTCGATTTGTAAGAGATCATCCTCCATAGCCTTTCGATGAAGAGTTGCCCAGGATGTGGAGGCCTTTTTGACCATTTTAAGATTATAGGCAAGTTGTTCAACAACCAATGAGGAGCTTCCCGAACTATATGGAGTCCATTTCTTTCCGATAAATAGCTTGTAGGAATCATGTTGAAGCCAAGCCGCATTAAGTTTAAAAGGGGTTGGGGGTTTGTCCGGTCAAAAGCTAAATTCCATAAAAACAGGTTGATGATTAGCTAGACCACCCTCGTTGATCCATTGATGAATGTTGGGGGCCATCAGGATAGCATCCTCATTAACAAGATACATGTCCAGTCTTTTGGAGACACAATCCTCCCCCACTCTTCTATTACTCCAGGTTGGATTGAGGTGAATAGGAGGGAGATCGATAAGGCCTTTCTCATATATGAACCTCAGAAAAAAAATCTGTTAATGGATCTTTTATAGCATTAGGTCCCCATGTTTCAACTTCACCCAATGAGAAATTTAGGTCTCCACCCAAGATAAATCTACCTGAGCATTGTAACCCAAAACGAAGCAAACGGTTACAATAATCATTTTTCCCAGTGTTAGGCCCATATATGTTCAATATAGAAAAATACTGCCTAAATTCCTTCGAGAATAGAGTTGTACCAAGCCCTGAGATAACAAACCATGTATTAGTGACTAGTATATCTTTGATTGACCACCCCGTAATCACACCACCAGATCGACCAATTGCATTAGTACAACTAAAATCCCATCCGAGGAGAAGATGACCAAGCTCCATAATAATTGCATCACTAGTTGACATAGATTCTTGTAGATGTAAAATTACAAGGCAGTGAAGAGAAACCAACCTTTTGAGGGCTAGTGTCTTGGAGGGTTGTCCAAGCCCTCTGCAATTCATTGATATAATAAGCATTAAAAAATTGCAGGTTTGTGGGCCTGTGCTCTAAGTGCCTCGATAATAATGCATTGCTTGCCTTCAGAAATATCCCTAAAGCTTTGTTGTCTGGCCTTTTCCAAGGTCGATATTTTGCCTCTGAGCCTAGGGGAAGAGGAGGGTTTGATAGGCCCCAAGCCCCAGGGTGAGGAGGTCTTCAAAGAAGATCAGAGGGAATACCTTGGGGAAACGATAATCGGTGTGGCCTTCTCAATGAAGTCTGCAGCTAGAGCAGTAAAGGTTGGGGAAAAAGCAGGGGAGGTAAGAATAAGAGGATCAATGAGAGGAAAAACAACTGCAGAAGAAACTGTTGAGGAATCCAATGAATGAAGAGCAAAATGGTTTGAAGAGGTAGATGCAATGCCAAGAGAATCCTCCACCGACATTAGGTTGTGGTTAGACAATGGTCCCTCCTCAGAAGGAATTATATATTTGATAGGGGAACGGGTGAAGGAGTCAACTAGGAAGGAATGAAACAAGTTGGGTGAGGGAAATAATGAACCAGATGCAAAAGGAGACTCACTCTCTATTTATGCTAATTCTCAACTAGACAATAACCAATTGGGGCCGACTTCTCTAGGAGAGTCCAATAACCCTAATGCCCCAGAACTGCGGGGACTTTAACCCTTGACCAATAAGATGGTTACCCACAATGACTTGACATGACTTGTTTACATTATAGAACCTCCCGATAGGAACATCGGGGCATGACATGACTCAAGTACATTACATACACATCTCGGAATAAACATCGGGGTACAATACATAAGATATATGGATGAATACATTCCAAAGTTACAAATACATTAACACTCCCTCTTAACTAAGAAGGTATTCTCTCGACACAATTTATCAGGACAAGTCTTCTTCTCTGTATCATCTAGATCATCATTGAGTCCTCATCATCTTCAAGTCATCTTCATTTTCGGATATGGATCATCACTAGAACGTCATCACTGGATCTGGATCATCACTGGAATATCATCACTGGATCTGGATCATCACTAGACCATCATCACTGGATCTGGATCATCACTCGATCTGGATCATCACTGCTAGATCATCATCACTGGATCATCATCACGGGTGCTATCTCATGATTCTTCTCATCACATGAAGTTCTATAGAGCTAGCCCTTTTTCATGCTGGTTGTAGGCCTAGCCTCCATGTAGGTCTTCTTCACCGCTTATATCTGACACTAAGTCAAAATGGCCCGCCCAGCACTTATATCTGACCATGAGAGGAACACATCCAACACCATGTCAGAAAGGCACGCCCAACACTCACATTTGACCATGCGGGAACACATCCCACAACCCTGTCAGAAAGGCCGAACACTCACATCCGATCATGCGGGAACACATCCCACAACCCTATCGGAAAGGCTCAGCACTTATATCTAGCCATGCAGGAACACATCCTGCAACTAGAAGGGCTCTACAATTACATCCAGCCATGTGGGAACACATCCTGCAACCTTGCTAGAAAGGATCTGCACTTACATCCAACCATGCGGGAACACATCCTGCAACCGTGCTAGAAAGGCTCTGCACTTACATCCAGCCATGTGGGAACACATCCTGCAACCTTGCTAGAAAGGCTCTGCACTTACATCCAGCCATGCGAAAACACATCCTGCAACCTTGCTAGAAAGGCTCTGCACTTACATCCAGCCATGCGGGAACACATCCTGCAACCTTGCTAGAAAGGCTCTCAACCTCAGGTTGAGGGTTCCTGGTAACTGACTAGGTGCCTCCATTCTCCCAGAGAATTGCATCAACCCTTATATCTGATCAAGTGGGAACACATCCCTCAATCACATCAGAATGTCCATGCACTCATATCTGATCATGTGGGAACACATCCCACAGTCATATTAGAATGGCCCTCAGTCCTAGACCTAGTATTCCTGGTAACTGACCAGGAACCTCCATTCCAAGAATGGCAATAGCCCTTATATCTGATCATGTTGGAACCAATACTACAGTCACATAAGAATGGCTCAGCACTCATATTTGACATGGAAGGAACCAATCCTCTCACCATGACAGAATGGCTCATCCCTTACATCTGACCATGGAAGGAACCAATCCTTTCACCATGTCAGAATGGCTCACGGACTCATCACTTCCCCTTGGAAGGAACCTTGATCTGGAGAACACCAAGCTTCTCCCTAAAGTACTCAAACTTCACTCTCGCTAATGGCCTCGTCAACACATTAGCTATATGTTCGTCCGTCGCAACATACTGGAGCTTCACTGCTCCTCTCTGCACCATATCCCTGATATAGTGATACTTGATCTCGATATGCTTCGACTTGTCATGGAACATCGGGTTCTCTGACAACTTCACACAACTCTGGTTGTTGCGGTATATACAAATCGCATATAATTGGAGATCAAATAAATCAGACAATAGCTTCGTCATCCATACTGCCTCACAACTAGTTGAACAGGTTGCAACATACTCTGCTTTAGCTGTACTCAGTGCCACACAGGATTGCTTCCTGCTAAACCAAGAGATCACACCTGATCCCATACCGAAGCAACACCCTGAAGTGCTCTTCCTATCGATGGAACTGCCTGCCCAATCTGAATCAACATAACCCTCCAGGTTAATCTTCTGATTCGCCTCATACTTGAGCCCATAATCAACTGTACCCTTTAGGTACCTCAGAATATGCTTTGCAGCAATCAAGTGAACATGTCTCGGATCTATCAGGAACTGATTCAAGGTGTTCACAGCAAAGCAAATATCTGGTCTCGTGTTCGTTAGATACATCATGGACCCAATCATCTGACGATACATCGTAGCATCAACTGCTTCTGATGAAACATCACTCAATAGCTTTAGGTTCGATGGTATAGGTGTGGACATGGCCTTGCAGTCCATCATCCCAAACCTCTTCAGGATCTCTATTACATACTTCCCTTATCCGAGGGAGATTCCATCTGCATTATGCCACACCTCCATGCCTAGGAAATAATGCATCATACCCAAGTCCTTCATTTCGAACTCAGCAGCAAGCTTCCTCTTCGTATTAGCAATCAACCCATCCATACCTGTTACAAACAGATCATCCACATACAATAGGAGCATCACTGGGTTGCCATCTTCAACCTTGTCGTAAAGGTTGGAATCTGCTTTACTCTTGGTAAAGCCCAAACTAGATAGAAAGTTGTCAATTCTGCCGTACCATGTCCTGGGTTCCTCTTTCAAACTGTACAGGGCTTTCTTCAATCTACACACATGAGACTCCCTCTCATGTGTCTCAAAACTGAGTGGCTACTCCACATACACTTCCTCTTCTACTACACCATTCAAGAAAGCAGTCTTAACATCCATGTGGTGTATCTTCCATTTCATCACTGCAGCAAGAGAAAGTACTGATATTATGGAAGTGTATCTGGCTACAGGTGCAAAAGTTTCTTCATAATCTATTCCTTCTTTCTAGGAGAAGCCATGAGCCACAAATCTTGCTTTATATTTTTCTATGCTACCATCTATAGCATGCTTGATCTTGTAGATCCATTTGGAAGTTACAACAAACTTCCCTTCTGGTCTTGGGACAACATCCCAAACATCATTCTTCATGATCGATTGATACTCTTCGATCATAGCATCCTTCCATTCTTTTTGTTCTACTGCTTCTTCATAATTGGAAGGTTCTTTATCAATGAAATCACATAATAAGGCTACATAACCAGAGCAAGACCTGGTTCTCTTTCTTTCTCTGTGATTCTCTTCTGGAGCCCCATATCTTTCTGCACCTTGGGTAGCTTCTCGTACCCAAGCAAGTTTCCTCTTATGAGGATTCTTCTCTTGAGGTGGATCTACAGGTTCTTGAGGTTCTTCAAATTCTCGATCTTCTTCCTGAGTTTCTTCGTTCATGGTTGTATCATGAATTCTAGGTGCTTCTACTTCTTTAGGTTCTTCAGCAGGTCTCTTTCTGGATTTGTTGTAAGCTGAGTCTTCATCAAATGTCGCATCCCTACTGATGTCGATCTTCTTGAATCCTGGGAAGTATATTCTGTAAGCCTTCGAGCTTTCAGAGTATCCCACAAATATACCCTTCTTTCCTGAAGGATCTAATTTTGTCATATTTTCTTTCAGAATGTGTATGTATACTGGACAGCCTAATATTCTGAGATGGTTGACTTTTGGTTTCTTGCTGGAAAATACTTATTCAAGTATCTTGTTCTCGAGTACTCTGTGTGGAGTACGGTTCTGTACATACACCGTTGTTCTGGTAGCTTCTACCCATAGATGCATGGGAAGATCTTGATCATGAATCATAGCTCTTGCAACTTCCATGATAGTTATGTTCTTCCTTTTTGTAATCCCATTTTGTTGTGGATTATATGGAGTGGACAACTCCCTCTTAATCCCTGAGTCTTTGCATAATTCTTTGAATTCATTTGATGTTAATTCTCCGCCATTATCTGATCGAAAGGTCTTGATCTTGTTTTATGTGTTGTTCTCGATCAAGGCTTTGAATTCCTTGAACTTGTTGAATACTTCATCTTTGTTCTTCATGAAGTAAATCCATGTCTTTCTAGAAAATTCATCAATGAAAGAAACATAGTATACATACCTGCTTAGTGAACTTGATGACATTGGACCGCATAAGTCGGAGTGGATGATTTCCAAGATTCCTTTTGCCTTGCTCTCGCTACTTGGAAATGTCCTCTTTTTGTTCTTTTCTTTTGCACATCCTTTGCAGACTCCATCATGTTTTGCTTGAATTTCTGGAAGACCTTCAACGGCTTTACTTGCAAGTGGTAGTGCTCTGTAATGCACATGTGCAAGCCTTCTATTCCAAAGCTCATTTGGCTCTACTGTGTCATAGACTAAAGCTTGTTCTGGATGTCCCTTCAATTTGTATAGACCTCCTTCTTGTTCCACAATCACTACTGCATCATCAAAAGTCTTTCCCTTTGGCCACATGAGAACTTGGCCATCGACAAATGCAACCCTCATGCCTTTTGCATCTAATGCAGATATGGAGAGGAGGTTCTTCTTTAGTCCTGGTACAAACAATACATCTTGCATCTTCATAGACTTTCCAGAGTCTAGCTTACAGGAGGATTCCCTACTACCTTTTATTGGATACTGGTAGTCATCCCCAAGTTTCACCTTGTGAGGTGAGTCATGTTCAGATAACTTCACAAAGGATTCTTTGAATCCCGTCATATGTTTGGAAGCACCACTGTCTATAAGCCAATCATTGCTTCCATGTGAGATAGTTCCCGTGAGAGCGGAGATCAGCACATATTCTTCATCACTTGAAGATTCATCACTTTCTTGTCTGAATCTCTTTGTGGAAGGTTCATCATTCTCTGCAGCATGAGCATGATGTCTTCTCTTGCTTCCCTTCTTCTTATGGGAGTTAATCTTGTTTCTAGGACAGTCTTTAGCAAAGTGTCCTCTTTCATCACATGTATAGCTTCTTAATTTAGATAGATCTTTTCTAGAGTTATCTCTCTGGTGGAAGTTCTTACCTCTAGAGTGATGAGAGCTTCTTCTGCTTTTCTTGGAGTGAACTATGAGAGCTTGATCTTCACTTCCCATCTTTTCTTCTTGAGCTGCTATACGAGATTCTTCTTGAGAGCATTCTTCCCATAGTCTGTTGAACTTGACTAACTTCTTTCTTGCACAGATTGCTTGAATAAAGGAGTCCCATGATCTAGGGAGACCATTCAAGGTGGTCATTACAATCTCTGCATTTTCCACTTCTTCCAATTGTTCCTTGATCTAAGAGACCCTTGTAAAGTAAGACTGGATGGTCTATGCATTCTGGATCTTTACATTCTTCAGTTGGTTTCTTAGAGTCATCTTTTGGTTTATGTTCTTCCCTTCAAACAATTTGGTTAGGACATCAAACATAGCTTTAGGTGTCTCTAGGGAGGACACCTATGGTATGAGGTGATCCTTGATTGAATCAGCAATAATCCTCTTTTCCATAACCAACTTCTTCTTGTGTAAGGCCTTAGCCTCATCTCCCTCTGGAACCGGAACCTCCTCATTGATATAGGAGTCCAACTCATTTTCTTCCAGGACCAGGGAGATCCTATACTTCCAGGCTCAGAAGTTATTAGCTCCCTGAAGCTTTTCATCAAGCTTGGTATGATGAGACATCTTAACTTAGAACCTCAAATGGAAATACAAAATATTCAAATCTTACTAGGTCAAGATGTCGGATCTGGATTTGGAGCTGAAATTCTACAGTGTTGGTTCAGGAGCAGATTAGGGTTTGACTTTTTCGGAGTTCTGTCCAACCAAATGCTTTGATCTTGATCTCTAAACTTTGATTTTGAGGAGGAGATCAATCCAGGCCTGGGCTCACTGAAAAATTCCACTTCTATGGAAAGCCCTAATTTCCGACAGTAGTGTCGGGTCCAAAACTGAAAAAGCTAAGAATTGGATTTTGCTTCGACAGAAAGATGCACCCTTGGGAGGAGAGTTAGTCCAACCTTCTTTTGCTGAAAATCTGTGGAGAGAGATCCACAAAGTAGGAAGCCCTAGTTCCCGCAGCTTCATAGTGTCTTCTTCTCAGGTTAGCCCTGATCCCATGTTAGATTTTTAACATTAAACTAGCATTATATTAGGATCTTTAACTTAGAGAATAACAGGCATAGTAATCAAACACAAGAGACAATGAACACAGTGTTTTTCCTCGGGGAAACCATAAATGAAGAAAACCCCGCAACTTCCTCAGAGATAGAATCGACACCAAAAGTAAAACCCCAAAACAATAAGATGATCTCCCGACAGCAGTAACCTCTTTCTTCCTAGCCCCAGTGTCTTCTTCTTCCTCAGCTATGCGCTACAACTGAGTGTGAGTGAGTGTATGATAAATAGAGAGACTCACTCTCTATTTATACTAATTCCCGACTTGACAATAACCAATTAGGGCCGACTTCTCTAAGAGAGTCTAATAACCCTAGTGCCCTGGAACTGCGAGGACTTTAACCCTTGACCAATAGGAGGGTTACCCACAATGACTTGACATGACTTGTTTACATTATAGAACCTCCCGATAGGAACATCGGGGCATGACATGACTCAAGTACATTACAGACACATCCCGGAATAAACATCGGGGTACAATACATAAGATATATGGATGAATACATTCTGAAGTTACAAATACATCAACAATGAGCCCCTTTTGTTATGGGCATTTCATCCCATAACCCCTCATGTAAATCAAGTTCGACCTGTATCTTGTCCACCTTCATGAGATCGGTTTCCAAGAAGGAGTAGTTAGCCTTAATGAATGATCCTATGGCATTCCCGATGAGTTCAAAAATTTCACCAGACCATAGTTCAGGAGGGAGTCCTGGTAACTTGACCCAAATTGATTGTTGGGCCAATTTGGTAGATTCTGCGCTAAAAGAGGGACGCCACCTAGAAATGTTGAAGACATGATTGCCTAGAATCCAATGCCCCTTGAGGATAAGGTTGGCATCCTCCAGATTCTGAAATATGCTCACAAACCAACCTTTGGTTGATGCAAAACATTCCAGCGCATAACCAATATTCGGAGTCCATAGGTCCCTGGACCAAACCCTAAAGTTTTGCACAGTAACACCTCTACCACCGAAGCGACGCACCAAGGCCAATTCCGATAGAGGAATGATATTTTCCATCATGACTTCATCCCCAAGCGTGATATTGAGAGGGAAACTCTTCCTACTGATACATTTTTTTTAAAGATATCGTCCAAGCCCTCTTTGTCAGACTGACTGGTAAAGAAGCGGTCGCTGCCCTTCCTGGGGACATTCACCATTTGAGAGGTGTCAGTGACTACCTGTGGAATAGGTACTTCCCTTGGAGGGGCTTAAGCACTACCCGAGCCCATAACCCGCGGCGAAGGACTAGTTTTCTTTCGACCCATAACCTAAAGATAACAAAGAGACCGTAAAAGAAGAACACAATCAAGGGAGAAAACCTAAAATGAGAGGAGAACTTCACGACCCAATACCCAAAAAGTTAAAAACTAAACCCTACCACTGTGTAAGAGTCAGATAAGTGACAGGTTCAACAACCAATGCTAGGTATCATCAATCTTTGTTCGATAATCTAGCCATGGGAGAAAAGAATCACATCTAGGTGAACCCTAAAGAAACTGTAAACATGAATACAACCTCAAGCCATCGTCCCCTATAGCCACTATCCCCTTAAAAAAGCCTTAGAATTAATAACAATTCAAGGCTTTATTTGATCTCTAAAGCCTATTTTATTTAAAAAGGTAAGTTTTGTTTTTCAAATTTTTATTTTATTAAAATTTACGGTTGTTTTTTTTTCCAAAAATGGAAAATTTTGTTATAATTTAGTTATCAATTTTACAATAACTTAGTTGGGAAATTAGAATACCACCTCTTTTTTAAGGAAAAACTTGAAATTAATATTAAAAAGATATAAAATTTCTTATTAAAATAAGTAATTTTATTTATTACAAATATAAATAAATATTTTATATAGTAAATGATATTAATAATTTCATGTAATTTAACAATAAATTAAAAAAATTCAAATTTATATGGAAAAATAAAAATCAAATTCCAACAATAATAATTAAAAAAAATATACCATGATGATGTTCATTGTACCTTACAATCACAAGGTATGTAGGACAAATAGAAGATCATTTTTTTGTAATTGGATATGAGGTAATAATAATTAAAAAAATGATTATCACGATGTTCATTGTACCTTAAAATTATAAGGTAGGTAGGATAAATAAATAATCATAGTAGATCACTTTTATAATTAGATATGGTGATAATAGAAAGGTTAAGTTCATTATAAATATTTGGGAAAAATTTAAAGATATTAATTTTTAAATTTCTAATCACAAAGTGTTTAGCTATATTTTTTTTAAATATTTATTTTTTAAATATTATATATAATTTATGGATAATTGAGCAATGCTTAGAGTAAAATATTTTTATCATATGGAATTTGGGTAAATCATATTAGAAAAAAATGAAAATTGGTGAATCTCTTTCATGAAAAAAACAGAGAAAATTAACCCATGGGATAAAATTTTCTCTTATTGGAGATTTAGTGAATGAAGAGCCATAAATAGGGGAAGCAAGTGAGGGGGGAGGGGGCAAGGGGTAATCTACAACCAGGGAGGAAAAAGTATTGAATCTTTTGCATGGGGATTAGGAACAAAATCAAACAATGAAGCAGAATGGCTAGTCCTCGTATATGGTATTGAACTCGTGTCTAAAATTAACATAAACAAAAACATTCATCATTGGAGACTCTAGACACGTCATACGGAAGAAGTTGAAAGGATATCGGAATGGGAACACAAGATGTGAAAGAATTGCATGAATAATTTCTTATTCTATGGTTGGATTGGAACTAAACTTCATGCACATCCTTAGGGGAAACAATGGAAAGGCAAATGCTCTTTCCAATAAGGGGGTCAAATTAGAAATTGGGTGTGTGGTGCTCCACACTAAAGGTCCTAATAATTATCCTATCCCATGATGAACCTCGCGATGCAAGGAAACGTGTTGAGGGTAAACGAAAGAGATATGCGTGGTGTTATGCATGCTTTGTCCCACGTGAAGTATGGTAAGTGCAATCAAATCTCCGTCGAAATGCTATTGACTCAGTTTAATGCGACAGGCGAAAACGATGTGGTGCTATCATCTTAGTTTAATGCGGCAGGCAAAATCGCAGTGGTGTTATCTTCTCAATTTAATGCAATAGATGTAATAGCAGAAGAGGTGTGTGGTATAGAAGGTTGGGGCTGGAATTTTCAAGAAGTTGAACCAGAGAAGAAGTTGGTAGAGGAGAACACTGAGGCGAGGTACACTGAGGTTATCAAGAGCTTTCCTAGGTGCACAGTCAAGGAAATAACGATAATGGAGAAATGAACGAATGGAACTGATGGCGTGAGGGTTTGAATAACGTTAAGGGAAGTATTTCCAATTTCAAAATCCGTTTGCAGAAAGTGTTTGAAGTGGTATGCAGCAGAGAAAGGAAAAACTACGAGCTCTCTATTGACATTAGGTATGTGTTAAGTAAATTGCCATGCCAAGAATCAAGGATTGATGATATGGGCATGGATATCAAAGAAATGTTGGGAAAGATTGATAGAATTGTTGAAGATATTCAGAAAATGCTCAACATGAATCAATGCAGCCATTGCTAGGAAACTGAAGCTAATGGAGTGCAACCAATGGAAGAAATCTATGTTTCAAAACCTATTCCAGGAAGGGATGCAAAGAACAAGCAGTAGTGTCAAAACCCCAAGTTTAAGTCGACGTTTTTTTGTATTTTGTTAAACTTCCAGTTTTTCAGAATCTACTCCTCCGTTAATATGGTGAAAAGTAGTATGAAGTTCAAGGTCTTTAGCAAAGTTAAGTTAGTTTCAAACGTGTTTTTTTGCTAATGAATTTTCTGAAATCAAACTAAACTTGTTTATATTATAGATGAATGTGCACAACTTTTTTATCTAATGAAAAGAAATTCAATTTTTGTTAAAAAAAATAAAAAACCATAAAAAGTAGTAAAGTTATGAAACTTTTTCTTATAAAAATCAACCAAAAAAAGCTCATCCTTAATTTTTTTTTAATCACAAATTTGAAAAATTAACCCATCCAAGCCCATTTTTAGTTCTTACCAAGTTCATCATTAATGTTACATATCTTGACTATGTTCATTTTATTTTTTAATCTCAAAATGTGAAAACAAATAATTTAAAATAACAAAATTAAAATCTTTAAACTATTTTTTTTTTATTAAAAATTAATAAAATAATAAATTTATTATAACATCAATTTTTTTATTTTAATTATATATATATAAAATAATAAAATAAATTAAGAATTTTATTTTAATATCTATATTTTAAATTGATAAACAAATTACAATTTTGATTTCGTGTGTATATATATATATATATATATATATATCGATTTCTTTTGTATTCATTTAAATATATGATTGATATGCAGATAAAATGTAAATGCTCGATCTACTACAAATTTTAAACCTGAGTTATGAGAGAAAATTTTAATATTAGTTTCTGGTTTTTTATGCTAGGAACTTCATATAACTAATTACAATAACATTTTTATTTGTTTTTTAAAATGAGTTAATGATTTAACATATAAAATTTTAACACTAATTTCTAATTTCTTTTTATGCTAAGAACCTCATCATTATTAACTACTGACCCTCCATCCTTCTGGTCTATATACACGTGGATTATAAGGGATTTAGGAATATTATGATAATAAAAATAAGATAGGCCTATTTTGATTGGTTGTATAATTTTTTTTTGCAATTTTTATTTTAAGATTAACATAAATAAACCATTTTTATGTGCATGTGGTACTAATAAATTTAATATTATATGGTAATGTATATTTATTTATGTTCCATTGAAATTTAATCATCGATTAATGATTTTTCTTTTATTTTTAACCTCATGCCACATTTGGGAGAAGGTTCCATAACAACTCACTGTATGCTAGGATTTGTAAGAGAAATCAAATGGACAAAATTTGGATGATTTGGAGTACTTAGATTCTTGAAGTATCTTCACGCTTCTTAATGGGGCTTCATTTGCAACTACCACACTCGAATTTTTTGTCTTCTTCTCTATATATTGTAAAGAGCATTGTGTAATACCCCCAATTTTGACTTGGAATGTATTGAACCAAAATTATGCAAATGATATATATATAGATAGTATGGATTCCTAGTGCAGAGCTCAAAGACAACGCCCGACAAGTGAATGACTAAGCATGTATTATGTAAATATTTTTATTTGGACCATATGGTTGGTTTGTCATGCTCACTTGAAAGCTATGTAAATATTATGTTGGAAAATAATAAAATGGTCCAAGATGGTTCTGTAAAGAGTGCTAGAGGGGCTATGATTACATTAAAGGGGAAGAGCAAAGAGGGGCTATGGGAGATTAAATCCTCTATCGCCAAGTGTTAACCTTAGAACTCATCCAATTGTTTCCATGTGCCTGAATGATCCAATTACTTCATTTTGACTATTAAATCCAATCATTGAATGCAAATGTGAGGTTGGTGGGAAAAGTCTTTTCATGTAGTTATGAGAGCATGAGGTGAATGTACTTTTATGGCGAGTATGTCAGTTGTCATAAGTCCTTTCTTCTATGCCCATAAGTTATGTCAATTGTTTTCTCACCATTCTCTCATATCCTTTGGAGTCAACCACTCATTCTCATAATTACTCATGCATATTTACACTAAGTATAGTTTTTCCTCTTAATGTCCATTGCCATCACCATTTTTTACTTGAATGTGTCTAACCTAGAAATTCAAATTTGGAAGGAGAACTGGAGATTTAAGGGAAAAAGAGATGGTTGTAGGTGAGCATAGAGGTTGGGAAAGCTAGGAACTTTTACCCATTGAATTTTTCTACTTATGCATGCTTGAGAAGCCATGAATTGATGCTCCAGGAAGTTCCCCACATCATACAACAAGTTGGACTCTTACTGCACACGCTAATAAGCATGGTAAGGGTTGGATTTCCTAAGGGAATTGTGGATCATTGAACATAAATGTCTTCCTTGTGTTGTGTGGGGTAGTTGGAAGGAGTGCCCTAGCTTTGATGGTCATATGAGATTCTTGTAGAGATTTAGACAAGCATTTGGCTAAGCATTGAGAGCAGAATGGGGTGTGGGTTGAGACAGAGAATCCTATAGGTATTTCCTTCACCCTGGCGCCCACATAGCGTAGCATGGTGGTGTTATATCAACAGAAAGAGTATATGTTGAACATAGTGCCTACTGCTGGGTAGAAAATTTCTCTTACACATCCAGTTTCTTGGTTCTTCTCTATTTAAATGTAAGTACTCTCTTTATATTTGGATGTGCAATGATTTTATTTTATGACCATGATTAATATGCTTGTATATGTGTGATGTACGTATGTGGATAGAAAATTAATTCCATTGTGTTTTACAATTATACATTTGCACATGCATCTTTATTATTTATGAATTCGTAATATGGCCATGGGATGGAATTTAGAAGCTTAGAATTCATAAATACCCCCCTCTATTGGTTAAATAGATGGATGGGGATGTTACACATTGTTTCGTCAATTTACCTTTTTTGGTATCCATTGGTATCCTTCTTTGGATATGTGGTGTACTAATTTTATTGATTATGCCCCTCTTCATCATATGGTTGTTGTTGTTCAAATGATAGTCATCATTTGGGTTTTGGTTTATGTAATTTTTTCTTTTAGGATAAGCTCGTGACTAGGGATATGAACTTGCAAATGTGTTGCTTCAAATCTCACACCAAAATGGTTTGTTTTCATAATCTAGTTCCCACATCCATCTAGAGCCTTTCTTTTGAAGTTTAATCTAGTAACCCCTTACTAATGTCGATATGTTAAATTTGTGAACCATTGATCTATAAACAAATATGAAAGTTGTAGGAAGGGAATTATACAGTGGAATAATCAAAGAGAATGTATAGTGAACAAGAAATTCATACCACAAAATTAAGATAAATCAGACAATAATTGCTCAGATAATCACAACATTAATCTTCATTCATTAATCAATAATACAATGATTATAAAATAAATAGAATTCGAATAATGGGGATAGGATTTGAATCTACCAACTCAAGCTAACTGAATAGCTAACACGACGTCTAAATCAATGATGGAACTCACTAGTCTAACTCCAAATGTCTAAAATACTCTACAATCAGTTAACTAATGAGGTGGGTGGGAAAAAGGCGCCACTCTCCCTTCATGCAAGTAAAACTAGCGCTAGGCTAACTAAAAGTGATATAACTTATTGTAACTAGAGGTTAACTCAGCATAACTGCTTACCAACCACAACCAACTAATGGAGGTTGTTAGTGTCACTCTGAGTAGGATCCTAAAATGTAGGGATTGGTCTCAAAGGCACATAAACTCATGCATGCACATGCAGTAAGTGGCATATAACCTTTATGTGTGTCCCCCACACTCTAGTACAGTAATAATTACCCCCTAAGTTAGGAAAATAGACAAAAAGACTATATTGGAAAAAGGAGGATTAATTAATCCCAACACCCCCCTTAATCCTAACTTTGGACAACTCAAGCCCTGACAACTAGGAATAAAGTCACCCATCCAATCTAAAATGACATAAAATGTTGCTTAATAAACTAAGGAAAATGTGGAAAACCTCATGGCAACCCCTCCCCCTCAAAATAAGCAGGTAAAATTAGGAAAACAAGCTATACTTAAGATAAAAATTTCCTCTTTAAGCAAAAACTTGTGAAAAAATTGCTACAATTGCAACTCTATGGAGCAGCCATGCAAAATCATGGTTCTTTTGTGCATTAGCATCTTGAGACTGTGCACGTGAACCTTTCCATCTTCTTCCAATCTGTTGAATGTTGCTTTTGTATCTTCTTGCTAGAGGAGAAATGGAATGATCCATTTTGTTCATCAGTGGGCCAAATTGTGGATCAATCTTCAAGAACAAGTAACATCTCTTTGGAAGTTTGTTGCACCACACTGTAGGTAGCGAAGCTGTGTGAGAGAGTGCAACATGTTCATTATGATACTAGGACCTCATTCTTCTTCTATCACTTGGATCCCCAACAACATTCCCAGCTACTTTAATGAGCTTTTCATCCCATTTAGGCTTCTAATTTGGAATAGGAGTTGGATCTGGATCTAGATCATCTTGAGGTACAATATCAATATCAAGATCATGTTGATCTTGTTTGTTCCTCATCTTCTAAAACTGAAATATTAGACAACATATCATTATCTGCAAATGGAGATGAAAGATAGTTTTTACCTTCCCTTTCGAATGGTTATTGAGATTGTACTAGAGTTGAGTATGGAAGAAAGTGTGAGAATCCATATGCCTTGGAGGCATGGTTTGCAACACCCTTCACTATAATTTTCCTAGTTGATATATTTGTGATCTCCACTGAGTCATGACCAAATACAACTTGGTTTGGCGAGCCAGTATGTGGCATCTGATAAACATATAACAAATTTGTTGCAAGAGAGGGAACACGTAGTACGTTCTTGAACTCTCCATGTTGGATTTTAATAGAACCTTTCCCAATAGGTGGGATCTGTGAATTATCCCCCATATGAATGATGTGTCCCCTTGAGAAATCCAGAGTAGTGAAGGATGCTTTGGAGGCAACCATGTGGTTGGATGCTCCTGAATCAATCAGATAGGCTTTTGACTGAGTGAAGCTTGCTTTCAAAGCATGTCACCTCTCATATTCTATAGTCTTATGTCCAGCTTCAGACATCTCTGCACCTTGTGGAAGGGAAATATTGTTATGTTCAAGGAGTTTGGTCAACTGGTCAATGGTCTTCTTCATGCACTGGCTCTCTGGATGAAAGCCTCTCATACATAGGGACACTTAGTCTTCTTGAATTTCTTCTTTTTCTTGGAACCTAAGGCTCCATCGAAAGATATTTGATTCTCCTTTGGCCTCAAATCGACGTTTTTGGTCTCCTTTCCTTTGTGCTTCCCTCTTGCTTGCGCATTGTTTGAGTCTCCTACAAAGAGTGCTTGATTCTTGGAGGTGTGAACCACTCCCATTTGAACCAATTTATCTTTATTTTGTATCAAGGACTCAACAAAAGCATCTGGAGAAGGCATCTTCCAATTAGGAACAAAATTTCTTCCGAAATGGAATGTAGAGACAAAGGCTGAGTACTTTGAGGCAAGCTTACTCAACGCTGACAGCACAAGGTGTTAATCTTTCCTTTCTAATCCACATTGTTTGCATTGCAGTACTAGTGACTTATTTCGTAAAGAATTGTTGAATAGTTTCGAAACTGTTGGGTTGTAGTGCAATGAGCTCATTCTCCAAAATATTCCCTCGAAGCTCATCTTGTTTTCCAAACAAATATTCAAGCTTTTCCCAAGCTTCCTTCAGAGTCCTTAGTCCCTCAAGGTAGAACAAAAGGTCTCGGGAGATGTGAGTGCACATGAAGTCGAAGGCTTCATCAAGCCGATTCAAAAATTTGTTCTTCTCAACATATTATTGGGGCTCAGCTTCTCTTCCCATTGTCATCCTAAACAGGCCAAGCTTGTGCAAGGATACCTGCATATATGCCCTCCAATCAGTGTAACTGAAGGGTGTAAGGATTCTAGGTACGAGAGCTGAAGAATTATCCATCTTTCTGTATGTTGATCAATCAACTCCTTAAGAATATATGTAGGTACCTACAAAGAACACTGCAAAACCAATTCAATTCGTAATCATATGTCAGTACAAGCCTTTCCACCTCAACATGTGCACTTTCTCAAAGTTCGTCACACCTAGATAGACTTCTCTAGACAAAATCCATAGGGAGCAATGCTATGATTCCAGGAATTATGTGGAAACTCAGCTACTTTTGGTGCATAATGGAGATCGAACAAGACTTGTTGCTAGCCTGAACAAGGCTTTGATACCATGTTAAATTTGTGAACCATTGATCTACAAACAAATATGAAAGTTGTAGGAAAGGAATTATGCAATGGAATAATCAAAGAGAATGTACACTGAACAAGAAATTCATGCCACAAATTTCAGATAAATCGGGCAAGTATTGCTCATATAATCACAACATTAATCAATAATACAATGATTTACAATAAATAGATTTCGAATCATGGGGATAGGATTCAAATCTACCAGCTCAAGCTAACTGAATAGCTAGCTCAATGTGTGTAAATCACTACTGGTACTCACTAGTCTAACTATGGATGTTTAAATCAGTCTACAATCAGTTAACTAATGAGGTAGGTGGAAAAAAGGCGCCACTCTCCCTTCATGCATGCAAAACTAGCGCTAGGCTAGCTGAAAGTGATCTAACTGATTGTAACTTGAGGTTAACTCAACATAACTGCTTGCCAACCACAACCAACTAATGGAGGCTGCTGGTGACACTCAGAGTGGGATCCTATAATGTAGGGATTGGTCTCAGAGGCACATAAACTCATGCATGCACATGCAGTAAGTGGCATATGCTAGGATTATTAATCCTCCCTTAGTCAAATGCCTATTAGATTAATTATTGCCTAACTTAGGAACCTTCAATTAATTAAATGAGTCGACTAGTGAAATTGGGTCCACATGGCCCAATGGGGCCTCATGTACCAGTCATTGAAGTGTGGGGAACACTACTATAGGTTAACTACCACTTATTGCATGTGCATGCATCAGTTAGGGCGCCTTCTAGACCAATCCCTACATTTTAGGAGCCACTGGGAGTCCCGACACCAACCTACTTTAGTTAGTTGGTGTTAGCACTAGTTAGTCTTAGTTAGCCCTCAGTTACAATCATTTACTTCACAGACAGTTAGGCTAGTGCTACTAATGCATGGATAATGCATGGTTGCATAGGGAGGAGCGCTTTTCCTACCTACCTCACTCTTAGTTGCACTGAGTTAACTAGTTGTTACCGCATGTTGGAGTTATTGGTCATCGGGGAATTGTCTATTTGGACTCTGATATTGATTGGGAGACCTTGAGTTAGAGATTCAGTTAGATACAGTCTTATCCACTTGGAGGATTCGAATTCATTACTCATGCATTCGAATTCTACCTATTTGTAATCTATTGTACACCGGATATTATCATGGTGAATATACTGTAAATTCCTGAGCAATACTTGTCCATTTCCTGTGTGGTTTGTCTTATTGGATTTGTATTTTAATTCTCCATTGAATTGCTGCAACATAGTCATAAGTCTTTGCCTGAAGATCTAAATGGCATTCAAATTTTAACATGGTATCAAAGTCTTGTTAGGCAGGTTTCATGCTTGTTTCTCCTCATCGAACATCAGAAGCAGTTGGGTTTCCACATAAGTCCCCTATGAAAATTTGCTAGCTCTGGATTCATTCAAAGCAGCAGAGAGGGCATGAAAAACCTTGAAAACATGTTCATGTCTGGAGGAAAAGCATGATTCTAACGGTGCTTATGTTTTAGTGTTACTTGTAGTGAAATTGACAGGTGATACGTAGATTGAAAGAAGTATTTGCAGTCTCCCTGCCAGAGCAATTATGAGTTCTCAAACTCCTGAGCCACGGATCCTCACAACTTCCAATTACCTTGATTGGAGGATTGATATGCAGTTGACCTTGCGCAAGCATGGCTACCACAGGATTATACATGGATGGGAGGCTGAACCTCATCAGTCGGTAGAGTGGAACAAGTTCCTAAACTGTTGTGATGAAGCATTCAGGTACTTATGTACTTATATTTCCAGAGATCTCCTCTTCCATCTGGAAGGAGTGAGGACTCCTAGAGAAGCCTGGGAGAAGATTGATAGCTTGTTTAACAAACAAGATGAGCTTCGGGGACACATCCTGGAGAATGAGTTGGTATCTTTACATCCCAACAGTTTCGATACTATTGAGCAATTCTTCTCCAAATTCAAGTCTCTAGTGCTACAATGCAGACAGTGTGGGATAGAGCGAAAGGATGAGCAGAATGTCCTTTCAATACTCAACAAACTAGGTCCTAAGTACTCTGTCTCTGTCTCTATGTTTCATTCCAAGCGGGAAAGCTTTCCTGATTGGAAACTACCTTCTCTAGATTCATTCTCTGAGTCCTTAATCAAAGAACAAGGCAAATTGATTTGAATGGGAGTCATCTAGACTTCCAAAGATCAAGCTCTAATGGTTATTGACTCCTCCAAAGCACAAGAAAAGGGGAAATCAAAGAAGAAGGAGCCCAAGGCAGTTGATTCTAAGCCTAAACCAAATCAACAAGCTTCCGAAGGGGCCTCCGGCTCTAAGAAGAAGAAATTTGAAAAGAAGTTGTGTTCGTATTGTGAAAAGGGATACCATCTTGAAGAACATTGTATGAGGAAGCAACTTGATGAGATGTCCGCTCTTCTCAAGCAGCACGACATTGCTCCTCCAAGAGCAAAGAATCTCGATGAACAAGCACCGACAGAAGATGCCAAAAGGTGTCATGCTTTGAAAGCAACTCTCTCTGCATCCTCAGCATACATTATAGGTTATGGAGCCTCCAACCACATGGTTGCCTCTAAAGAATCCTTCTATACTCTTTCACTATCAAAGGGGCCTAATGTTCACATGGGAGATGATTCCCGGATTCTAGCAGAAGGAAGGGGCTCAGTCAGAGTGAAGCATGGTGAGTTCAAGAATGTCTTTTATGTGCCCTCCCTTGATGCTAACATGTTATATGTTTACCAGATAGCACATACAGGCTCTCCCAAGAGGGTCACATTCAATTCAGACTCACTTGAGATTACAGAAAAATCCACTGGAAAGCTTGTAGCAAAAGGTATTGCAAATCACTCTACCAAAGCTTATGAGTTTTCACATTTCTTTCCTATTTCTCCCCCTATAGTTTTATTGTCTCATGCTAACAACACCAACAAGATTTGGCACGAGAAATTTGGCCATCTCAATTTCAAATATCTAAAGCAGCTCCACAATGATAACATGGTTGAAGGTTTTCCCTCCATCCAAACTTCCGATGGAGTATGTGTTGGGTGCTTGGTAGGTAAGCATCCAGAAAAGAAGTATGATGTTGGGAAGGCTCATAGAGCTGTTTCTACACTTGATTTGATACACAATGATGTAGTGGGACCTATCCCCACAAACTCCATTAATGGTTGCAAGTATTTTCTGACCTTTATTGATGATTGTTCTAGGTACTGCTGGATCTACTTCATGAAACTAAAATCAGAAGTTTTTGTGACTTTTAAAAGTTTTAAAGCTATGGTTGAGAACAATTTCAATAAGAAGATCAAGTCAATAAGATTCGATGGAGGAGGAGAATATGTCAAAGGGATTTCCATAATTTTTGTGAATCAGAGGGGATTTGAATCGTACACTCAGTTCCATACACACCACAACAAAATGGTGTAGCTGAGAGGAAGAATAGATCACTGAAAGAGATGGCAACATGCCTTCTCCAAAGCATCTACCTCCTTCTCTTTGGGCTAAAGCAGTAAACTGTGCTTCGTATTTGTAGAATAGAGTGCCCCACAAGTCGGTGGTTGGGGTTACTCCATTCGAAGCACTACATGGGTATAAGCCGAATGTCTCTCATTTGATAGTTTTTGGTTCCAAAGCCTGGGCCAGGATACCACTTGACAAGAGAAGGGCCTTACAAGCCCAAAGTAGCGAATGCATTCTGCTGGGATATGTAGATGATGCAAAAGCTTACAAACTGATGGAGGTTGCTACCAGAAGATGCTTCATTGAAAGAAGGGTCCAATTCGAAGAAGATCAGCTGCATGATACTCCTCTAGCAGCACATGAAGGTATAACCATTTCTCCTCCTATTTTTTATGATGATGATGATGTGCTACAGGTTTCAGATTCAGATGAAGAAGATCACATACAACATGATCATGTTATTGAGACTGAATCTCAAGAGTCTCTAGATCCAGATCCAATACCCATTCCAAATCAGAAGCGTAAACCTACTTGGGCTCAAAATCTTCTTGATGCAGCTGGAAGTGGTGCTGGAGTTCCAGAAGACAAAAGAAGAACTAGGTCTCAGTATCAGAATGAGCATGTTGCACTATCTCTCATAGAATGGTGCAACAAAGTTCCAGGTCGATGCTACTTGATGATGGCGAATGATCAACTACATGGCCCATAGAAGTAGATATTTGATCATTCCCTACCTTCACCATCCAACGTAACCAAACAGAGTCATCAGTTCAAAAGTACATTGAGAGGTCCACTGATGGACCATACTGCTGCAATTTTTTGCAACAGTGTTTTGCTCAAGTTATTTTTCTAAGGAGGAAGCTCCTTTCTTCTAAAGATATTGTTGCAGCTGCAACTGTTTTCCCCAAATTTTTCAAATTTTGGACCTCCCTCATGATTTTAATGCTGCTTTGAATCGTTTGGATCCATAAACTTTTTGGCCATGCTTTAATTTCGGATTATTTTGAAGATTAACTCTCGGCCTGTTTTCAGAAATTGCTTATGTTTGTAATGGCTATGGGTCGCGGATTTTGGAGTCTGTTTTGTTTTCTTTTGATAGTCAAAGACAAATCGGACCATTTGTTTTTTGGAAAGCCGCTGTTTCAGAGGTAAAACAGTTTTTTTGACCATTGCTAATTTTTAAAAGTTGTTTCAAACACTTGGCATTTTTATTGATCGGGCATCAAAGTATGTTTTGATCGGAGGCGGTTGTGTGTTTATCTTCCACCGTTGCGGCTCCCAAAGCAGCTAAGTACCCGAAATATAAGTGCTCCGCCCACCGATGCATGTCATTTTTCAGTCACGTGTCTGTAGTCTTTTTCCTTCCACTGTTGCGGCTGTGCAAATCACTTGTCTTCCGACATCAATGTCTTTCCGATTTCTGACTGGAAGCATTCCCGCCCACATTTTTAGGTCATAAATCTTCCGACTCCGATAGGATTAAATGGTTTCGCAGTGCCCGTCGCCTGTTAAGACCCGCTTATGCGGCTTTAAATGAGTCTACCCTGCCGATGTTTAGTGTTTTGAGCCCCCGATGAGTTTTCTTTTCCCGCTGTTGGTGAGGTTTTAAACCCGTGCGTAGACGAGATAGTGGTGCCGACACCTGTCAAGGTTTCAGAGCAGGAGTGCAATACACGGTCTTTCTTGATGATTACTCGTTTGGGTAGATGTATTTTGTTTTATTAAAAATACAATCCCAATGAATGATAGATGTTGTTTACTTGCAAATGGATTCAAGAAACTTTTACAAAGAATTACTGCGCAAAGGCGTGGCTGGGAGACAAGTGGTAGAAGGGAGCTGGGCAGTGTTAGCAAAGATCAAACCGAAATCGGCAGGGTCCCAAGGAGAGTAAACGGGAAACAAGGCAAACCAATGACGACAAAGACCCAGACCTGGAAGGATTTGGCAGTTACCAAGCGGATCATAAGTGCGCACAGAAAAGATAAAATTGAGGATATTAAACGTTTTGGGGGATCGAAAGGTCGGAGATTTTGGGGGGTAACCCAAGCGATTAGCGTTTTAGTTTAAATATAGGAAAGTTAGAACTTACAGGGGGCTTTTTCCGTGGACAAAATTGTGAACTATTGTTTGTAAGAGGAACTATTTCGTTTTACAATGAGAAATTGCAAATTTTGCCTGTTGGAGAAGGTGCTATGTGGAATGTTTCAATGTGATAAAATGAACAATGTTGAAGGGGAACTATTTCATTTTTATTGTGTTTCATTAACTGTGAGAGCGTTCTGACCTTCTGAATCTATGTTCTTTGCTTGAATGTTCTCTAGCATATTATGTGATGTTTTCCACTATGAGTAATGGGATTTTTAACTGTTGATGGGCTATCTTATCATGTATGCTTTTATTCATGTTTATATGTTTGGTTATAAGAATAGCTATCTGTGATTTTCCCTAACACGTGAACGATATTGCATTACTCATGAATTATTATCTAGCTCTCTAGAGATAGCCTAGTTAGTATTCCTTTCTTGCTTTATGTGTGATTTAGGTGCTTGTGAGTTTTAAGACGAAAGGTAAGAACCTGCGCATCACTTTGTGAATACTCCTTGCATCCTTTATCACCCTGCATGTTAATTAGGCACGTGCATATCATACTTTAAGTAAAAAATACAAAAATACACACGGTGGACCAGGCCGCAACCGATAAAACCTTTATTTTTTGTTACTTGACCTACGGTAGCCGGATCGCAAACCGAACGAATTCCCTACACCAAACAGTCACAGGCTAATTGGGAATGTTGACTGGGGAGAATCCCTTGCTGTTGTTGCCTGCGAATTTCCAGGCCTCAACAGTTTTTTGGCGCTAGAAGGAGGGCCGCCAGTGCATGGCTGGCCGAGGAAACCCGTTTTCCCGAAACTATTCCACAAGTAATAGTTCAGAAGCCAGTGTGTTTCCTAACCCAATTCCAGAAGAAGAGGGTAGAGAACATTTGTATTCTATCGACAACGAAGTTGTTAATAACTTGAGAAGACACACTAGGGCATATGTGAAGAAGATTGGGGGATTGCCTATCATCCCCGAATTGCCCAGAAGAGAATATAAAAGGAAAGATCGTCCTATATTGGAAGACTCAGTGTTGGTTGGGGATTGGGAAGAACTTGTAGAAACAGCCTTACAAGAAGTTGTACTGCCTTTGAATCAAGAAGGCCCTGATACTCCTCACAGTTCTCCTGTTCATACTCCTATCCACTCACCCCCTCACTCTCCACCCAAACTCATGGTAGGCGTAAACGCAAATCAACCACCCAACCCACCGAACCCACCACCTGCCTAGAAAGCCAGATCACCTTTAAACCTAGCACCTCCGTTGCACGATTTACCCCAATCTTTTGAAAAGATGCTGCCCAAATTCGACCCAAATGAGAAGATACTAGTAGACGACCACCTGCAAAGTTTCTATTTGGAAATAGAAGGGTTAAGGGCCGGGGAGCATGAGGATGTAGTTTGCAGACTTTTCCCGTACACCCTTAAAGGAACTGCAGCATCATGGTACTTTGGTTTGCCTGCAAACTCTATCCCTGATTGGGATACCTTCGAGAGGATTTTTAGAAGTAAATATGCGGCCCAAAAGACTCATGCAGCCCTCATGAAAGGACTATGTGCTTTAAAGAAAGAAAGAAAGGAGAAGGTGCACAGCTTCACCCAAAGATTTGCAGCGTACCTCAAGAATTTTTCTGAAGATGACAGACCTTCGGATAAAGTCCCGATTGAATACTATACCTCAGCTTTAGGAATCGAGTTGGCCATGTTCACCAAAATAAAGGCCAAGCCCACTTTAGCAGAGACCTATGAGGAGGCAGAAAAAGTAGAGGTTGAAAGGGAAAATATCGAAGATTATCCCGAATGATCAGGAGAGAAAAATGTGGGAAGGAAAGCCTTGTTGTTTACTAAGCCTAAGGAAGAGCAATCACCAGATTTTGAAAGTATGGAAAAAATGATGCAGAAGCTTTCTAACAGAATCATAGACTTGGAAAAGGAAAAGGAAGCCCAAAAGTTCTACAAGCCCTATTACAAGAAACGGGAGGACAACAACCAATCCCAACCCCCTCCGCACAATTCAGCGTCTATGAATTTAACAGAGGTAGGAATGGACAATTTTTGCACTTTCCACCAACAACCTCACTCTGAAAAGAATTGTCCTCAATGGATAAAATCGATGACGTTAGTGATGAATCAGCTGTTGGACTCTAAATTAACAGAAGATGGAGATGAAGAAAGAAAAGACAGTAATACGTCAACGAAAGAACAAGAGGACGAGACCATGGTTCTATGGAACTCTGTCTCGTTATTCGATGCCGAGGAAGAAAGGAATTGGGAATGCGAGGACGTTGTAGAAACGAATATAACAACAAGGAGCCAAGGGTTGGTGAAAGAAGACAGTCTCATGCTCCCAAAGATTAAAAGGCTTCAGAAAAATGTTAAGAAATTTCAAAATAATTCCTCAGCTGATAAAATCCCCGAATTCACCATCACCAGTCAAGATCCTAGACAAAAGGATACGTTTGCCAAGCCCAATGAAGAAAAAATGAATGGTGATAAATCGCATCCCACTGAACCTCAGATGGATTATGACATTGTGGAAGATATAAAAAAGGTAAGGGTGAATATCTCATTATTTGAAATGTGTAAGGTGCCGCAGCAGAAAGAAAAACTTTTGGAAGCGCTTGAAGCATCAGAGGAGAGACTGCCCACTCACAATCGACCCAAGGAAGAAGAAGAAATCGGGGAAGCAAGCATTGGGGGTAAGTATAAGAACAAGAATCCACCTTTCCTCCTCACGTTTGAAATTTTTAATCACAACGTACATAATTGCCTGGTAGACTCAGGGGCATCGGTTAACGTCATGCCAATATCAGTCTGCAAAAGGATAAATGGGCAGCCTAAGCCATCCACTTGGAGGGTTGTTTAGTTGGATAGGATGAATGTGAAGGTGATTGGGGAAATGGAGGATGTCCTAGTTCGCTTGTCTTCAAATGATAAGGTGTGTCAAGTTATTGATATCGTGGTGGCTGATGTACCAGACGCTTATGGGCTTGTCCTAAGCAGAGACTGGTCCGCAAAGCTAAACGGATATTTTTCCTTGGACTGGTCACATCTGTGGCTCCCGTATAAAGGAAGCCCGAATCAAATCAAAATTTTGAGGGAGCCCCATATGAAATACAACGTTACTCAGCTTGAGGAAAAAAATGAACCAGTGGATTCTGTGTTGGGAAATTATTTTTATTGAGTTAGAACCAGGAAATTACCTAGCAGAAGAAGCCAGTGATACATCCGACGTTCAACCTGATCTCCTTCGGTTTTCACAAGCTGATGAAATTGACTGTAAAATAGTAAACTTAGCAGTAGGAGTAGATTCCCATACAGTACTTAGCGATTTCTGGACTCTTTTTTTTTACGGATCTAAAACGTTAGAAGGGTCTGGGGCCAGCTGTGTCCTGATAGACCCCGAGAAGAACAAACACTTTCTTTCATGTAGGTTAGAATTTGAATGTACAAACAACACAGCTGAATATGAAGCGTTGGTCCAAGGTTTAAGGAAAGCAATCGAATTAAAGGTAAATAATCTAAAAATTTTTGGAGATTCTGAAATAATTGTAAAACAGATTTGGAATCAAATACATTGTATTTCTCCTCACTTAAAAGCTTATCAAAATGAGGTATGGGATTTGCTCAAATGTTTTAATGCATTCAATATTATATCAATTACAAGACTTAAGAATGCAGCTGCTGACCTTTTGGCCACAGCAGTTGCTAGGCTTGTGCCTACTAATAATCGGTGCTCTGTTGAACTGCTTTTCAGGCCCTCGGTTCCAGACATGATTACCAACCTATGAGTGTTCGACGACGATCAACAGATTATAGAATGCTTAACGAATGATGAAGTATTTAAAGGGGCGATTATTGATGATGAAGAACATCAAGCTGAGCTGAAATTTGATAATTTCATCCCTAAAGGAGTCAGAACCTTAGAGTGGATGTTTGATTTAAATGAAAAATTTAGAAGACCAACAAACGTGAAAACTCACAGCTCATCCCTACATTTCGAATTGATAAATCTAGGGACTGAGTCAAAGCCCAAATATGTGAATCTTGGAAAATGTTGTTCACCAGCGGAAAGAGATAAGTTCATCAGTCTCTTTAATCAATATAAAGATGTTTTCGCCTGGACATATGAAGATCTGAAGACATATGACACCAGTATCATCCAACATGTTATCCCCATCAAATCTAGAGTCAAACCTTATCAGCAACCTTTAAGGAAAATGCACCCAAAGTTGGAGCCTCTAATCCAAAGTGAAGTTACGAAATTACTGGATGCTAGAATTATTTTTAAGGTCAGACACTCTGAATGGGTTTCCAATCTGGTACCAGTAAGGAAAAAATCTAGAGAAATCAGGCTATGTGTGGATTTCATAAATTTAAATCGCGCTTCGGATAAAGACAATTATCCTGTTCCACCCATGGAGCAACTACTTCAAATGGTCTCAGGTTCTGAACTATTTTCTTTATTAGACGGATTCTCAGGATACAATCAAGTATTAGTAGCTGAAGAAGACAGATTGAAGACAACATTAAGGACCAGATGGGGAACCTTCGCTTATCGAAGAATGCCCTTTGGGCTTATAAACGCTAGAGCTACATTCCAGAGGACTATGGACATAGCTTTCCGCGGTTTGATTGGCCGTAGTGTTGTAGTGTACCTCGATGATATTACGATATTTTCAAAGAGGAGAGAAGAACACGCGTTTCATCTAAAGCATATTTTTGAACGCTGCCGAAAATATGGTATCTCACTCAACCCCAAGAAGTGTGTGTTCGCTGTTACGGAGGGTAAGTTGCTGGGTCACGTAATTTCAAAGAAGGGAATCTCTATAGACCCATAACGGATCAAGGCCATTGAACAGATCCCATTGCCCCATAATAAAAAGGGGATGCAATCATTTATGGGAACAATAAACTTTGTGCAAAGATTTGTGCCGGACTTCGCTCAAATTGTCAAACCTTTGCAGCAAATGGTGAAGCAAAGTGTACAATTCAAGTGGATTGAGGTTGAAAAGAACACATTCAGCAAGATAAAAACTGCTGTTGCGCATGCACCCTCCCTAAAGAGCCCGGATTTCGATAAAGATTTTATTCTGTACACGTTCGCATCTAATGATTTGCTAGCAGCTGTGCTTACTCAGAAGCAAGATGGGGGAGATGAGTTCCCCATATGATTTATGAGCACTGGTCTACAAGGGGCCGAACTAAATTACCCGTCTATTGATAAACAAGCTTACGCATTGTTTAAAGCAGTGAAACAATTCAGGCCCTACATATTAAAAAACCGAACCAAGGTAATCGTCCCACACCCAGCTGTAAGGTCTCTTTTTGTACAGAAGGAGTTAGGAGAAAGAAGGGGTAATTGGGTAACAACTCTTCAAGAGTATGACCTCGAGTTCAAGCCAAATGCTATAGTTAAAGGGCAAGGATTGTGCAAGTTAATGACTGAAAATGGAAACAATGAAGAGCAGGCCTGGGAAGACGAGGCTGAATTACATTTGATGGATGTATGCCCTCTGTTCACAGTCCCTGAATCTTGGTATCGAGATCTTGTGCATTACCTTCAGACAGGATCGTTGCCAGAACAATGGAACTCTAAGCAAAGAAGAGCGTTGCGTCTTAAATCAGCCCCCTATCAAATTATTGAAGGAATATTATTCAGAAAAAATTACGACGGAGTTCTTCTTAGATGCTTAGAAAAAGAAGATGCAAAGAAGGTAATGACAGATTTGCATGACAGGCCTGCTAGGGGACATTTTTCAGGAGATACTACAGCTCACAAAATTATCAGAGCCGGATACTATTGGCCCACGCTTTTCAAAGATGCACACGCCCATGTCAGGAAGTGCGACATTTGTCAAAGGTGTAGTGGAAGACAGCCTAAAGCAGTTGGACCACTGAAGCCTGTGATGATCACGGAGCCATTCGAGCAATGGGGGTTGGATATTATTGGGGAGATAAGGCCGAATTCTTCCCTACAACACAAGTATATTCTGACTGTAACTGATTACTTCACTCGCTGGGTCGAAGCCATCCCGCTGCGCAAAATAAATGAGGACGCGGTCATAAACTTCTTACAAAACCATATTATGACCAGGTTTGGAGTTCCAGTTTCTTTGGTTTTTGATAATGCTACTTATTTTTCCTCAATGAAATTAACTGCTTTTGCTCACGAGAAAGGGATTAAGTTGCATTACTCTGCTAATTATTATCCACAAGGAAATGGCTTAGCTGAATCTACCAATAAAAACCTAATTAGGATTTTAAAGAAGACTGTGATAGAAAACCAGAGGAGTTGGCACTCAGCGCTACCAAACGCCCTTTGGGCTGATAGAGTCACCCCCAAGTCTTCAATAGGAGTGTCTCCGTATACCCTTGTGTATGGTAAAGAAGCCATTCTTCCCCCCAATATCATGTTACCCTCTTCCATAATAGCCCAAGAATCTAGAGGGTTGAATAATGAAGTCTTGCAAATGAGGATATATAATCTCCTGAAAGCAGAAGAATCTCGATCTAAAGCCAGAGAGCGCTTTAAGCAACAACAAGAGGTAATAAAAAGATGGTTCGATAAACACAAGGCAGGAACAAAAGACTTTGAGGTGGGAGATTTGGTCCTCAAGTGGGACCACCCCCATGATGAGAAAGGAAAACACATGAAGTTCTAGCAGTTGTGGGTAGGTCCTTTCCAGATTGCGGCAAAGCTTGGCCCTTCAACTTACAGGTTGCAAGATTTACAAGGGTGGAAAGAGAACTTGCCAGTAAATGGCTTAGTTCCTGATTTTTGTGTCCTTCTATTGTGTATATAAATAATCTGGCCTGACCTTCTTCTTTGAGTCATGATTTTCAGTTTTGTTTTAGTTTAAATTTCTATCGATTTCAATAAAACCCGTGGTTGCATGGGGAACATCAGAATTTTGGATTGATTGAAGTTCTTGGGTATAAGACTGTGTATTGATGTTTATCTAAAAGAACTTCTTCCATTTTAGCAGTTTTCTCGAATAGCTATGTACGCATTGAAGTCCTGCTTAACCCTTGTGAAATAAACCAGAATCAAAGGGTCTGGAATACTATTTTGAGGCTCCATCCATGTCACATTTAAAATGTCCTAGGGAGTGACAGCAAAGGGCCCATGGAAAGAAACAAGGTAAACAATATATTAGATACAAATGATCCCATGCTAAGAAAAGAATGCCAAAAGGCAAATAAGAGTCAAAATCTCCTATGATAGCATTATATATCAAAACAGATACGCAACCATATAAGTACTAAAGCGCCGAAAGTTCCTCTCCGTTCGTGAGCTGAAACGTGAATACACCTCTCACACAAAAGGACACTTGGGATAGAGGAGCCTGAATTAAAATTCAGAAAGAAAGGCATACAGGAGGACTCATATGAAAAGGACAAAAGTCCAAAAGCACGAAAAGTGCTAAAGTGGCATGGGAATGAGGAACAAATGAATATTTCTGTTTACCATATGCTACAATCCTGTGGTGTCCAAGTCGGCAGCTACCTGCAGACAGAGGTATCAATGAAACTCATCTTTAGGCCTCAAAAGAGTTATCTTGACTTGAAAAGTCCTGGTTTCCACTCTCCCAAATCGGACTATCATCAATGATTAAAAGTGCATATCTTCGTTATTTGAGAAATCCAGATAGCTGGAAGAATTCAATAGGTACATTTATTGTTAAACAGTCGGTCACTCAGGGAATAGTCGTCCAGAGATCTGGGTTCACCAGGTAATCGCCAATTGTTGCAGCTGCAACTGTTTTCCCCATTTTTTTCAAATTTTGGACCTCCCTCATGATTTTAATGCTGCTTTGAATCGTTTGGATCCGTAAACTTTTTGGTCATGCTTTAATTTCGGATTATTTTGAAGATTAACTCTCGGCCTGTTTTCATAAATTGCTTATGTTTGTAATGGCTATGGGTCACGGATTTTGGAGTCTGTTTTGTTTTCTTTTGATAGTCAAAGACGAATCGAACCATTTGTTTTTTGGAAAGCAGTTGTTTCAGAGGTAAAACAGTTTTTTTTTACCATTGCTAATTTTTAAAAGTTGTTTGAAACACTTGGCATTTTTATTGATCGGGCGTCAAAGTATGTTTTGATCGGAGGCGGTTGTGTGTTTATCTTCCGCCGTTGTGGCTCCCAAAGAAGCTAAGTACCCGAAATATAAGTGCTCCGCCCACCGATGCGTGTCGGTTTTCAGTCGCGTGTCTGTAGTCTTTTTCCTTCTGCCGTTGTGGCTGTGCAAATCACTTGTCTTCCGACGTCGATGTCTTTCTGATTTCCGACTGGAAGCTTTCCCGCCCACTTTTTTAGGTCATAAATCTTCCGACTCCGATAGGCTTAAATGGTTTCGCGGTGCCCGTCACCTGTTAAGACCCGCTTATGCGGCTTTAAATGAGTCTACCCTGCCGATGTTTAGTGTTTTGAGCCGTCGATGAGTTTTCTTTCCCCGCTGTTGGTGAGGTTTTAAACCCGTGCGTAGATGAGATAGTGGTGCCGGCACCTGTCAAGGTTTCAAAGCAGGAGTGCAATACACGGTCTTTCTTGATGATTACTCGTTTGGGTAGATGTAGTTTGTTTTATTAAAAATACAATCCCAATGAATGATAGATGTTGTTTACTTGCAGATGGATTCAAGAAACTTTTACAAAGAATTACTGCGCAAAGGCGTGGCTGGGAGACAAGTGGCAGAAGGGAGCTGGGCAGTGTTAGCAAAGATCGAACCGAAATCGGCAGGGTCCCAAGGAGAGTAAACAGGAAATAAGGCAAACCAATGACAACAAAGACCCAGACCTGGAAGGATCTGGCAGTTACCAAGCGGATCATAAGTGCGCACAGAAAAGATAAAATTGAGGATATTAAACGTTTTGGGGGATTGAAAGGTCGGAGATTTTGGGGGGTAAACCAAGCGATTAGTGTTTTAGTTTAAATATAGGAAAGTTAGAAATTACAGGGGGCTTTTTCTATGGACAAACTTGTGAACTATTGTTTGTAAGAGGAACTATTTCGTTTTACAATGAGAAATTGCAAATTTTGCCTGTTGGAGAAGGTGCTATGTGGAATGTTTCAATGTGATAAAATGAACAATGTTGAAGGGGAACTATTTCATTTTTTACTGTGTTTCATTAACTTTGAGAGCGTTCTGACCTTTTGAATCTATGTTCTTTGCCTGAATGTTCTCTAGCATATTCTGTGATGTTTTCCACTATGAGTAATGGGATTTTTAATTGTTGATGAGCTATCTTATCATGTATGCTTTTATTCATGTTTATATGTTTGGTTATAAGAACAGCTATCTGTGATTTTCCCTAACACGTGAACGGTATTGCATTACTCATGAATTATTATCTAGCTCTCTAGAGATAGCCTAGTTAGTATTCCTTTCTTGCTTTATGTGTGATTTAGGTGCTTGTGAGTTTTAAGACGAAAGGTAAGAACCTGCACATCACTTTGTGAATACTCCTTGCATCCTTTATCACCCTGCATGTTAATTAAGCACGTGCATATCATACTTTAAGTAAAAAATACAAAAATACACACGGTGGACCGGGCCGCAACCGGTAAAACCTTTATTTTTTGTTACTTGACCTACGGTAGCCGGACAGCAAACCGGACGGATTCCCTACACCAAACAGTCACGGGCTAATTGGGAACGTTGACTAGGGAGAATCCCTTGCTGTTGTTGCCTGCGAATTTCTAGGCCTCAACAGATATCTTGCAAATTGATAATTTCCTGCTTATTTTTTAGGGGGGGTTCCCATGAGGTTTTCCTCTGTTTCCTCAGTTGTACTAAGCAACCATTTTTTATTTATCTTCTAGATTGTATTTGGGTGACCTATGGTCTTGTTACCAGGGCCCACAATTGTCCAAGATAGGATTCGGCGGGGGGGGGGGGGGGGGGGGGGGGGTGGTGTTAGGATTATTAATCCTCCCTTGGTCAAATGTTTATTAAATTAATTATTGCCTAACTTAGGAATCTTAAATTAAATAAATGAGTCCACTAGTGAAATTGGGTCCACATGTACCAGTCATTAAAGTGTGGAGAACACTGCTAGAGGTTAAATTCCACTTATTGCATGTGCATGCATCAATTAGGGCGCCTCCTAGACCAATCCCTACATTTTAGGAGCCATTGGGAGTCCCGGCACCAACCTACTTCAGTCAGTTGGTGTTAGCACTAGTTAGTCTTAGTTAGCCCTCAGTTACAATCAGTTACTTCACGGTCAGTTAGGCTAGCACTACTAATGCATGGATAATGCATGGTTGCATGGGGAGGAGCGCTTTTCCTACCTACTTCACTCTCAGTTGCATTGAGTTAACTAGTTGTTACTGCATGTTGGAGTTATTGGTCATCGGGGAGTTGTCTATTTGGACTCCGATATTGATTGGGAGACCTTGAGTTAGAGATTCAGTTAGATACAGTCTTATCCACTTGGAGGATTTGAATTCATTACTCATGCATTCGAATTCTACCTATTTGTAATCTATTGTACACCGAATATTATTATGATGAATATACTGTAAATTCCTGAGCAATACTTGTCCATTTCCTGTGTGGTTTGTCTTGTTGGATTTGTATTTTCATTCTCCATTCAATTGCTGCAACATAATCAAAACTCTTTGCCTGAAGATCTAAATGGAATTCAAATTCTAACAACATATAACCTCTATGTGTTTCCCCCACACTCTAGTACAGTAATAATTACCCCCTAAATTAGGAAAATAGACAAAATAGACTATATTGGAAAAAGGATGATTAATTAATCCCAACACGATATCTATACATATAGATGCATATGTAAAAACTATTTATAAATCCCAAAAGTGTATTCACATATTTAGGAGGTGTACCTAAATAGGGATTTTGGAGATAGACATATTTGATGGGTTAAATTCCAAGAATCATCAAAATCAACGGCCTTCAAAATCTTTGCGATAATAAACAGGATTGTGAAATTGGAAAAAAAAAAGACTTTTGGAGATAAGATCTACCTTAACATCATAAATTTGAAAGAAGAATTGTTTAAATCCCATGGAGGGTGAAATATTTTTTTTCATTATATTTTTGGGCAATCTATGGACTAATGCTTTTCATAGAGAATCAATATACACCCAACAACAATGTAATAAACATTATACCCTATGATATATCAGATCTAAATGCTTTGAGAGCCACAATTAAATCTAATTATCACTATTTAGATAAATCGAATAAAAAATTGTTTCAATATTCACTCAAATCCAACTGTATATTTGAAAGCATCTAGGCCCCTATGTATATTGTAGCCTAAATGTTGTATAAGCTGCCATATACATAGTGGGATCTAGATGCTTTCAAATAAATGTTGTACAATTATATATAAATGCTTTCAAATGAATGTTGTATAGGCTAGTGCAATTCGATTTGAATGCTTTCCAATAAATGTTGTATAAACGACAATATACATACTCAAATTAGAATGCTTTAGATCCACAAATAAAACAAGTTGTAAATTGAAAGCATTGAGATCCAATGTATTTAGATTTGAATGCTTTTAACCAAATATCATATAGTGTACACTATACAAGTGGGATTTTAATGCTTTCAAACAAATATTATATAGGACATACATAGTGGGATTAGAATGTTTTCATATCCACACTCGAATCAAGTTGTGGATATGAAAGCATTTAGAATTGTTTAAATCATGTTTGGATCCAATTGTGGATTTGATTATTACACTTAAATATGAATGCTTTCAATTAAATGTTATATAGGCTACAATATACATATGAGAATTGAATGTTTTCATATCTACATTTAAATTAAGTTTTGGTTATGAAATCACTTGATCCAACTATATATATCGTGATTGGATTTAATATAAATCCAAAAACAATTAGATCTCACAGTGTATATCATAAATTGAATCTAATTATCTGCGAGATGTAGAACAGTCGATAGTGGGTGTTGTGTTAAGACACCCCTAAGCTGAATGATCGTCCATTCGAAACCTTGTGGATACCAAAAATCCAGTCATGTTAAGGGCCAGTGCGATCCAAGTCGAATATGTTTCCGAGATAATTTTGATGACTTAAATACCCTTGATTCGTAGTTTCTTAACAAAAAAACCCCTACAAATAAAAAGTTCCACTTAAAAACACACACACAAAAAAATTTAATCTTATTATGAAATTCAAAACAATCAAATCCCATTATATAACCATACAACATTTATTACCTTTCTTTGAGATATATTACATTTTTATAAATTAGTTAAAACAAAAGCACAAAGCAAAATATATAAACACATTAGTTATATATATCGTGATGGGATACAATGTAGATGCCTGGTATACTAGCCACGCTCCCCGAGGCCCCTGCAAATATAAAATTCGTGGCACTCCCTTTTATCCTAGGGGAGGTCGGATGAGCCAGCCTGATATACCTGCCACGCTCCCGAGGCAGGGCAGGGTAAGGGGAGCACCGTAGGATCTCTCATCCAACGGCACACCCCTAGCCTGGAGAGCAAAGCGAGTCTGTGGATGTTGATAATATGATATCAGTCTCACTCACTCCCGTAATTCCCAGCTTCTTACTCTGCCACTCTCAAGGGTTTGGCAGTGGCAGCCATGTATTTAACTTCATTCTTCACATCTATTCCATTTGCAAATAGCACCACATTCATTAATAGAAAACACAATTCGACTCCTATCCCCGCTCTTGCAAAAATCCATGGGAATGTTGCTGCCACTACAGCACAAACAACACAGAAACATAGCTTCAAATTACACAGAAATTTGAAAACCCTTGACTATGGCTCTATGTTGCAGGAATGCACAGACACGAAACAACTCCAGCAAGTCCATGCCGAAATGTTGAAAAATGATCTTGGTTATGACAAGTATTTTGCTACCAAGCTTGTGGGTTTGTACGCCATGTTGGGAACCATGGAAGATGCAAGCAAAGTGTTTGACAGAATACGCAAACGAGATGTTTTCTTGTGGAATGTTATGATCAGAGGGTATGCCAAGAAGGGTTCCTATGAGGAAGCCATGGCATTGTATGACCAAATGCAGGAAGCAGGCATGAAGCCCAATAACTTCACATTTTCATTTGTTCTCACGGCATGCGCAGGCCTATCGGTATTGGAACAGGGTAAGCGGATTCACGATGACATAACCAGGGCTAATTCTGGGTTTGATGTTTATGTTGGGAATGCCCTGTTGAATATGTATTGTAAATGTGGAAGTTTGGAGGATGCTCGCCAAGTGTTTGAGAAAATGTCTGAACGAGATGTGGTTTCTTGGAATGCAATGATAGCTGGGTGTGCTCAGAATGACCGTGCAGGTGAATCGTTGAAGCTCTTAAGTAAAATGAGGGCAGAAAACATCATGCCCAGCTCGGCCACCATGGTCAGTGTGCTTGCGGCTTGCACTCAGTTGGCAGCTCAGCAACAGGGCAAGTGTATCCATGCTTATATGATTAGAATTGGATTTGATTTGGATGTTGTTGTGGTCACTGCACTCGTGGATATGTATGCCAAATGTGGGAGTGTAGAGATTGCTAGCCGTTTGTTTGAAAAGATAGGGTGGAGAGATCTGGTTTTGTGGAATGCTATGGTCGCAGGGTATGTTCAGAATGGGTATTCTGGCGAAACCTTTGCACTTTTTAAGCAAATGGAACAGACGGGGACTAGGCCGGACACATTCACGGTCGTGAGTGTTCTCACGGCATGTGCCTACTTGGGTAGTCTGCAACAGGGTAAGTGGATCCATGGTTATATAATTCGAAGGGGGTTCGATTTGAATGTTTTCGTCGGGACTGCACTTATAGACATGTATGCTAAATGCGGTGGTTTAGAGCTTGCTGGTGAATTGTTTGACAAAATGTCTGAAAGAGATTTGTTCTCATGGAATGCCATCATTGCCGGGTATGGAAGGCATGGGCATGGCCAGGCTGCTCTTTCACTCTTTTCTCGAATGGTAGTGGCAGGCTTGAGGCCAAACCACATCACTTTTATACATGTTTTATCAGCTTGTAGTCATGCTGGCCTGGTAGATGAGGGGTGGCATTACTTCAATCTTATGAGTCAGGATTATTGCATCGCGCCCAGGTTGGAGCATTATGCATGCATTGTCGACCTTCTTGGTCGTGCTGGTTGTCTGGATAAGGCTTTTGACTTTATCAAAAAGATGCCATTAGAACCTGATACTGTTGTGTGGGGGGCCCTCCTTGCTGCTTGTAGAATTCATAGCGATATTGAGCTTGGACAGCATGTGGCAGAACACCTTTTTGAACTAGAACCTGAAAATGCAGGATGGCATGTACTGCTTTCCAACATCTATGCTGCAGCTGGCAGGTGGGATGATGTAGCAAAGGTGAGAACTTTAATGAAAGATGGGCAATTGAAAAAGACACCAGGATGCAGCTTGATTGAGCTTGATAACACTGTTCATGCATTCTATGTGGGAGACAAATCGCATCCTCAATCCGAGAATATTTATGCAATGTTGAATACCTTGGCTGGGTTGATGAAGGAGGCAGGGTATGTGCCTCACACTGATTTTGTGCTGCATGATGTCGAGGAGGAGGTGAAGGAACAGATGCTTTCAAGCCACAGTGAAAAGCTGGCAATTGCTTTTGGGATTTTAAGCACAAGCCCTGGGATCTCTGTTCAGATTATGAAGAACCTTCGGGTTTGTGGTGACTGCCACAATGCTACCAAGTTCATCTCCAATATTGTCCGACGAGAAATTGTTGTGAGGGATGCAAACCGTTTCCATCATTTCAGGAATGGATTGTGTTCTTGTGGGGATTACTGGTGATCCTAATAATCAGGCAAAAATAATCAAGACCCCAATAACTTCGTTTTGTGCATTCTGCATCAATTTTGTTACACTTGCATGTAAAGCTAGTTAAATCTATTTTATATTAAAAGATTATAATGAATCATTTTGGTTTGTTTCATGCGAAATCTTCTAGTCCGTCTGGTAGAATTAGGAGATTTTGACCCGAAGTGATTCTTCTGCTAGCAATCCCAATGGAAGTCAAATTTTCCATCAAACTTTGCATGCTGCTAGTGCTGTGTTGGTGGTACAAGCCTTTTGTTTTGCTAAATCCTAGAAGTTTCCTGTCCACCTATCTGGGATATAATATTTATTACTGGAAGAGGCATTGCAAGTTGGTCTAGGCTGGGGGTCGTGTGATTGGCGGTATGTTTATCCATCTCTACATCCATGGTGGCATCCACATGCTTCTCTGTCTTCCGGGGCTTGCTGAATTTGATCTTAGGGTTCTGGCATTGAGGAAATGTAAGATATAGGAATAATTATTTAATAAAAGGTACTAATATTTCTGATATATAAGACACAAATACATGTGCCAATGTATTTCCAAAGCATGGTAAGAAAGCCTTGAAAACAAAGAAACCACAAATTCACAATGTATCCCAAAGTATATGACTAAAATGACTCAAATCTGTCACAATTCTTTCATTAGATGCCCCCAAAAAAACCCAATAGGTGTGTGTGGTAATGCCATATGCCTTCTTATTTGATTGAGTTGGAGTTTGGTACGTACACGTTATGATAGGTTTGACTTATGATGCATCTTTTTGCTTTTTCTCTGTGTTTCCTTTCAGTTCCAATGAGTCCACTTCTTTCCATGTCCTAGTGCATTGTGAGGCATACCATCACATCAAGAAAGGGACAAAACTAGAGAACAACAATCGGGACTTGGCATTCTGAGAGTGCCATGTAGAGGACACAACCAAAAGAGCCTCAGGCATGATGCACGTTATTAACAAGTCACTGAAAACCAATCTAGCCACGCTGGGAGACCTACCCTCAGAGATGTCAAATCCATGTAGTCCAAAGCTTCTTTGTACCACATTATAGATCTGGCCTCTTTGCATTTTTTTTTAGTATCTTGAAATATTTGGTTCGGATAGGCTAGTTGGCCTTGTGGATGTTCCAATAAAAATCAAGTTTAATTTCAAATTCAATTTCATATCTTCATAGGCTTTAGCCCTAGGTCTACCACTTGGCAATGGTTTTCTTGGTTGCAATCTAAGTCACCTGGTTCGGCGATTCTCGCCTTAAAAATCGAAAATCGACAATTTTCTGAGACAACCAAATTAATCGGATTAAAATCGCCGAATTTAATCACAATTTCAAATTTTTTTTTTTTGGCAAATTTCAAGGCGAATTAAATCGCCACAGGTTCAGGTAAGATTTTGTAAAAACAACATAAAATCATTGAGTTTATCTTCCCCTTTTCGCGTCTTGCGGGTAAACCCTAGTCCCTATCAAAACTTTTGCCCCTTGCGAAGCCGTCGTATATTGTCATTGTTCATTGCTCATTCCACGAGTGAAGCCGTCGATTCTCAGTGATTGTAAGTGAAGTGGGGACCATGTAGGTCGTAGTTTTGTCACCCGTGAGTCGCAGTTTGCAGATGGGCGATCCTAGCAGCTGTTGTTGTTGAAAGAACTTGAAACTTGAGGGAAGACTACCGACTCTAGTGGCACTCTGCAGTGAGTGTGAGTCATGACCAATCTCCCGCACACCGAATCTTTGTGCAGGGTTATGCTACAGTATACATCCACAAGCTCCGGTCGATGGGTTTTGATGGGTCCGGCCGGTTGAGATCTTTCTAAAGGTCCGCGAATACTTAATTAAACAAATCCATATTATAAATATTAGATGCTATAAATATAATATTAGTCTATAAGCTTTCTATATTAAATAATTAATATAAACTTACGAATCATATATATAATTAATAATATAAAGTTAGTTATAAAAGATATTATAATTAGATATTTTCTTTTTTAACCATAAGTTTATATATATGTTAATAATTAAAATTAATTATATATATATATGACAAATTTTAACCATATATGTTAATAATTAAATTTATATATATATAGTCTCTCGAATTTAATGCCGAATTTTATCACCAAAATTTCCACTACCGAATTTTTGTCGAATTTTAATGTCGTCGAACTCGAACACGAATTCGAACGAGGTGACTTAGGTTGCAATGGCACTGTGCCTGGATTATTTTCTTGCATGTATTTGTGATATCTCAACATAGAATTATAGAAGACTCTAGAACACTTTAAAAATTGATTGCAAATCGAGCTATGGCTCTCCTTAACATGCGTTCCTTTTTATTTATATCCTAAGCAATGTTACAAATATCTCCAATTTCTCTCGATATTTCCATTTCTCCCGAGTTTTTCATGTCGCTAATTTGTTCGATATTTTCATAACTCTTCAGGTCTAAGTGCATTTTTGCCTAATATTTTCTCCGATATTTCCAATAAGTTTCTTTCCAGACCCTTTGCAATATATTCCTCAACACAATATTTGCAACATTGATGCTAAGTACACATTTTTGGGTACAAACATACTTTGTGAATTTTATTTTGTATTTACTATATCTTAATTGTATTGATAGACATCTAATTAATTCCACCTTATCCCTAGCATTAAGGGTTTTAGTGGATGACATAACCTAAGAGTAAGTCTTTGCATGTAACCTTATTGTCAGAAAAGTGGGTGTCACATGGCACTAATGAAGTTTCAATATCATAATAGATAATAGATCTACATGATCTCTTTAACAAATCGTCACCCAAGCACTTACCATAGATCACAAGAAGACTTCACAAAAATACTTTACTGTAACCAAGAGAGAGTCATCACAAGCAGAGTAAGGAAGTGTAGGTGCCCTTAGGAAAAAGAATAAATGAATTCATAATGAGATGATGTTACAAATGAAGGATGTGGTGTATTTATACCACTCCACTAGGGTTATGGCGCTAACCCCAAAGGAGGATAGTAGGTCAAACCTTACTCTAAAATACAATAAAATATGATAAAGTGTAATAATGGATGTAACAACTCATGACTACACACTTGTCAACTTAGCACATGGCCACAAGTAAAGATTAGTAGATTACACACATTCTCAACAACCCCCAAAATCTTAACCAAGAGCCATGTGAGATCTAATTATATTACATCATTTCCCCCCCTTTGAAAGGCTGTGCACATACACTAATACATATCCATAGATGAGCGAAGGTGGGATATAGAAGAGATGTGGTGAAGATATTCTTAGCTTTTAGAGTTACTTTGAAAGTGTTTATAACATGTTTGGGGGTGCTTTATGAGATTTAGCGTACATAGTGTATGATTAGCTCTTAGATGGTTCGTGATGGATTTGCACATTGTAGGCATCTTACTTGGTGGTTGCTTGAGCTTAGTTGGATGCGTGCATGCCATTTTTCCTTGGAGAATTGGAGATCTTCAAATAGCTTGGGACATTCTTCAAGCTGGCTACATGTAGATTGGTTGCTTGCTTGAGAGGACACCCTACATTAAAGGAGGAGGATTTTGCATTTTGGAGGAGGGTGTTGAGCCCTAGACAACATTGGGTTGCTTGGATGCTTGCATGGGGTCTTGGAGCTAACTTGGGGATGTTTGGGTTGTGACAGTGTTCATGTAAGTGAAGTGGAACTAGAGGACCACATGGCTTAGGAGAAGCATTGGAGTAATTGAAGGCTTGTAGGAGGAGCATTAGAGTCATTGAAGGCTTGTAGGAGGAGCATTGGACATATCTTAAGAAGTACCCTTGCATTGGAGCCTTGCTTGTAGATGACATCACTTTGGAGCTTGACATGTGTAGCCTTCGAGTGCAGCGCTTAACATGTGTGAGCCTACTTGTGTTTGTTGCATGTTACGTGAAAGGGTTTAAGCCCACATATATATTGTTGGCTTCCCTTACCTCTCATGTATATATATGAAGGAAAGAGTCATTTTTGTATCATCACTTCATTATCTCGTGTTAGAGATTAGAGGACGACACACTAATCTCTCTCTCTCTCTCTCTCTCTCTCTCTCTCTCTCTCTCTCTCTTTGCACTTCTTCTGTGTACTTTATCTCTCTTATATTGGAGGTGCTAGGGTTTCTTGGAGCACTTGGAGCACCTTGAATACTAGGGTTAAGGTTTCTTTCCTTGGAGAAATTGGAGCTAGGGTTTTGTGATTAAACCCCAGGTTGTACTTGTTTAGGAGTGAAGAAGAGTAGATGTCTTGCCAAGGAAGCTTGCTAGTATTGATGCTAGCTTGTGGAGTATCTTTGGTGGAGCTAGGGTTTTCTTGGTTTTCCCTAGATAGGGTTTTGAAGCGCTTAGAGGGTTGTACCAACTTGTGATGAGTTGAGAGTATATACTTGATCTTCATCTTTCAAAAAATATATGAAGCTTTTAACTATCCAAAATTGTATTACGACAAATTTGATCTTTAGTTATCTACTTCTTCATGGTTTGGTAATTTACGACACTTATGGCTTGCTGATTTTTAGCATTACTTAAAGCTGAAATTGTCAAGTGATTTAACATTAATCTTAAAGAAAGGGGAGATTTATTGTTGTTGTCATAAAGTGATTTCCGGGTCTAGTTCTTGCATGATAAGATTGCACTAGAGGGATGAAACTTGTTGGCACACATTTGGTGTAGTTCGCTTGAATTACCTAGTGGATTGGGGTTGCTAGAAAGTGAAATATTGTTCATTGTTATTTATGTTTTATCACATTTCAAAATAACCCAAAAACTATAAATTTAGAAAGTTAAGATCTGAGAAACCTCCTTATGAGGTGTCATTTATGAAGTTACATTAATTCCCCTATATTGAGAAATCTCTACAAATATCTACATGTTAATTAACAAAAGGAACAAAGATTGGTACAAGTTTTCCCTAAGCATGGAGGCATCAAATGTAATGCATGCAAATCTCAATGTATTTGGACTTCTAATGATTCGTTGGATTGCAAGTAAGCTCAATAGTACTCCTAGTATCACAAAATAGGACAAAAGAACAATGTTGAGCAAGATTTAGCTCACCAAGGAACGTCCACATTTGTGAATGACGATTCCTAGCATGAATTGCACTAGCATATTCAACTTTAATGGAGGAGAGTCCCATCCTTTGTTGCTTCTTGGAACACCAACAAGTCAATATAGTACCAAGGGAGAACAAATGCTTGAGGTGGAGCATCAGTCATTAAGATCACCCACCCAATCGACATTAGAAAAGGAAAGAAGGAAAATGCCGACACCTGTTGAGTAGAGAAGTCCCATGCGAGTGGTGCCCTTAAGTTAACATAGAATGCACTTTGCAACCTGTTTATGACTCTCATGAGGCTCTTGCATGTGGCAGGTACATACACTACTACAAAGGAGATATCTAGTAAAGTATGCGTGAGATAAAATAAATTTCCAACAAGAGATCTATAAATAGATGCATTAAACAAGGATGAAGGGCATTGGGCCTGAAACTTTAACTTGAAAGTAATAGGAGTATTGACTCACCTGCAATGTTCCATACCAAATCACTACAAGAGATCCAAGGTTTATTATGGCTAAGAGAGAGAAATCCCAGCAGAGGCTTGAGAAATTTGAATCCCCCAAAGGAACAAAGCTACCCTAAATTGGTCATCTCAAAGGAGTCTTTGAGTTGATGCTTTAGATCATTGATCATGGATGTGGAATGACTAGTGAGAAGGAAATCATCCACATCTAGCACAACAATAAGGGCTTGGCTATCATGATGGTGAATGTAGACATCATGCTCAACCTCGCAACTAATGAAGCCATGAAAAATATAGAAATTGTGGATCTTCTCATAATAGGGTAGAGGGGAATATTGAAGGCCATATATATATTTCTTAAGCTTTCAAACAACGAGAATATGACCCTAGTGGTTGTTTCATATATATCTCTCCTTGAAGATCTCCATGGAGAAAACCCCTTTTGACATCCATTTGAGAAACTTCCCAAGTCAATGAAGCAATGGTAGATATAATCATTTGAATGGAATCCATATGAGCAATTGGAGTAAAAGTCTATAAATAGTTAATATCTTCTTTTTGGAGATACATTTAACAACTTGGTGTGCTTTATGTTTCTTGAGTCTTCTATCTAGATTGTATTTGATTTTATACACCCATTTGCAACCAACCAAATTCTTACCGTTAGATAAGGGGACTAGATCCCAAGTTTGATTTTTTCATTGGAGCAACATATTCAACAACCACAACATTTTTCCATTTGGGAGAATTTTTGGCCTGAGTGAAAGTAGCAAGATTTGCATCAACCTTGTAAACAAGGGCTTGTAAAATAGGGGGCCCCATTGGCATCTAAGTTCTTCAAGGGGAAGGTGAGGAATATCATTCTACAAAGTAGATGTGGCCCACTTAGGCATTGGTCATGACCTAGTTGGTGGGGAAGTGGAAGCATAAAGTTCTTAGTGACACTATGATGGGGTAGCTCAAACAATAGGAGGTCGGATGAAGCCACCTAAGTAGAAGAGACTCTAATGCTAGTTGTACAGAGGAAGTCGCTATAGAGGAAGTGTTGGAAGAAGCACTTTAAGGAGAAAGATTATCAGGGTTTGAAAGAGAATGATTCACTGAAACAATAGGAGACACTACGACAAAACCTTGTTATTAGCTTCCTTTTTTGCCTTTTTAGTGATATTTTTGGTAATTTTTATGAAAAGTCAGCAATATTTCATAAGATGGCATTAAATTCGACATTATTTACTGCGTCGCTTTTAATATAAAGTTTAGGTTAAGGCAAGATTTAGTGCCAGCATTTAACTCTAGATTTAGTGCCAGATTTAGCGCGAGGTTTAGCACCAGGTTTCTCGAGTGACTAAATAAAAGTGAGGGAAACTTTTCGAAAAGAAAGCTAAGTAATAACAAAGGTTAAAAATAAGGTACTTGTCTTAATCATCAGGGAATTTCAATTATTTTAATTAAAATCCCTTAATTTCTCTCATAAAGCCCCTCAAAACCTATTCTTTCATTCTTTTCTCATTTCCTCTTTTTCTCTCTTCTCTTCTCCACCCTTTTCCTTTATCCCTGGAGGCTAGGGTTTCATGGTGTAACCTCCATAAGGAAGGCAATGGCTTCTCCATTCCCGTCACATTTTTCTTTCATCTTTTGCTTTTTTTCTTTATTGATTTTCTAATGTTTATTGTTGTTTTGTTGTTGCGGGTTTAATGGAGAAAGATTTCTTTATTGATTTTATAATGTTTATTAATGTTTTGTTGTTGCATGCTTAATGGAGAAAGAAGAAAGAAATGACATTTTTGGGGTTTTGTTTAAACCACAAATCTAATTCATGAGTATGGCTTAAGGAATACCCTTGCATTATTGTAAGGAAATTCGGGTTCATATTCTGGCACCCATCAATTTTTATTACTTTTTCATTCTATTCACTTGTTTGCATGTGTAGGTTAAGTTAATTTCATTTTATATATGCACTTTTAAAGGTATATTTCTATGGCAATGTAGCTCAAGTAGAGTTCTTTCCATTTGGTAAGTGATCTAGGTTCAAATCTCAACATTTCCTTGACATTTTCTATTTTTTATTACTTTTTTTATTCGTATTCACTTGTTTGCATGCGTAGGTTAAGTTAATTTCAATTTATATATGCACTTGTAAAGGTATATTTCTGTGGGAATGTAGCTCAAGTAGAGTTCTTTCAATTTGGCAAGCGATCTGGGTTCAAATCTCAGCATTTCTTTGACCTTTTCCATTTTATTTTCATTTTTTACTTTATCCATTTTTGTTTTCATAAGTTTTAAAATTGCACTAGGTTAGTTAATTTTCAATTAAGATTTGCACATTTAATCGTAGTTTTTGTGGGAATGTAGCTCAAGTAGAGCTCTTGCCTCTTGGCAATTGATCTAGTTTCAAATCCCAACATTTCCTTACAATTTTTTCAATTTTTTTTCTATTTCCATAAATTTAATTTATAGACAATCGACGCTCAATCAAACACTAATCTTGGCACAAATCGGTGCTAATTTTGGCACTAAACTTGGCACAAATTTAGGTGCTCTTAAAAACAATTGCAAGTTCATGCTTAGGCTTAGCGCCAAATTTTTCAGCTCAATTGGAAAGATATTTACACTAGAAAAGGACGTTAAATTAGGCACTAATTGCTTGTTTTGTTGTAGTGAGATGGATCTTCAATAATAAAAGTGGAGTAATATGTTGGCGGACTAGGAAATAGACTCTTCAAATAAAACATCTCTCATTCCAATCATCTTATTGGTGGAAGAATCATACAAGTAATATGTTTTGGAAGTTTCATTGTAGCCCACTAGAATGCAATGTTGGCTCTTATGTTCTAACTTGTTGTGCATTTCTTTGGGAATATGGGCCCATGCATGAGATCCAAAGACTTTAAAATGCTTAATAGAAGGTTTGTAACCATATCTTTTCTCAAAAGGAGTCATATGTTGAACATCTCAAGTATGTATGTAATTGATTCCGAGTTGCACAAAAGATTTATTCTCCCCATAATTTGAGCTCCATCTGATGAGAATGCAACATACAATAGGCCATTTCCATAGTGGTTATATTCCTTCGACGTGCCACTTCATCTTGTTGACTGACTAAATTCTAACAAATAATGCCATGATATATGAGATGAACGAAAGCCATAATTGGAGTGTCTATCTCCATGATCGATCCTGATAAATTTGATCTGGTGATTGTTGTGATTTTCCACCAAGGATTTAAATTTCTTGAATTTTTTGAGGACTTCATTCTTGGATTGAATAGAATATATTCAAAGGAAGTGAGATAAATCATTGATGAAGATGAGGATATATTTAGCCCTACCAAGAGGAGTGGTCATAGGCCTACATATATCACTATGAACCAACTCAAGAGGGTGAGAAGCTTGCCCTCCTAAATTTATGGGAAAGGATTTATGACGATGTTCTCCTTGCATACATCCTTCACATACACTATTGGATGGTTAAATTAGTGGAAGGCCATCTACCATCCTTTAGGCAACTCATATGATGCAAGGTCCCAAAGCTATAATGACCTAAGCTTTGACGCCATAGCTTGATTGTGTAATTGGTATTGGAAACCATTGTAGAGAATCCACTTCATTTTGAAGGCGATGAAGCTTTCTCTACACTTATGATCATATTTGTCACAATAACTAGAAGCAATCACCTTAAAATCATCATTTATATCCTTATAACCCATTGATCTCGCAAGAAATCCATCCTTTTGTTAGTGTGAGTTATGTGATAGATTAAAAGGTGATTTGGTTCTATTCTAGCATCATGAAAAGTTCTTTAGAGTTCAAATCCTTTGCCATCCATAGATCACACTTTCCTAATTCTACCTTGAAAATTTGTAGTGGATTTGCATTGAAAGTAAGGGGAAGGATCGCGTTGCCCTAAAAAGGGGCACAAAACAACAAAATCATCCTTTAAATTGCCAAATACAAGCAAATTTGTTGAGGATCTCATGAGTGAAGATAAGAGTAAGAAAAAAAACCCTAAAAATAGTTGTCCCAAACAAGGGTGTTAGAAAAAAAATCCTAGTTTAGATATGTGGTGGCTTCAAAACAATTATAACTAAGGAAGAAAAGGTCACACTAGCTCTAAGATTATGTGGAGATAATAAGAGATAGTAGATATATGGTGATACTTTTAACAAACCCTAATCCAATCACTTTAATATAGATCACAAGAAGAGTTCACAAGATACTTTAATCATAATCAAGAAAGAATCAACACAAGTAGAGTGAAAAAGTGTAATTTCTCTTGAAAAAATAATAAATGAATTCATTTAAAAACAATGTTACAAATGAGGATGTGGTGTATTTATACTATTCCACTAAGGTTAAGATGCTAGCCCAAAGGAGGAGACCAAATCAACTTTACCATAAATATGATAAAGTACAACAATGGATATAACAATCCACAAATTGGCTTGGCATGTGTCCAGAAGTGAAAAGATTACACCCATATTCTTAGCATGAATAAATGCCCTCACATCATAAAAAATCTTATCTTACATGTCCATTCATTCATAGTTTTGACTCTTGAGTATACAATTTCTATTGTTTCCTAAGCAAGTTTCATACATTTTGATTCTTCTGATATATTATTTACAATTATTTTTATCTTACCCCAACTTTGATCACATTAGCTGGTAAATAAGGGCCTTGCTCTCTAATTTAGAGGTTTTACACTTCTACATCTAGGTTTTTTTTTTAAGAAAAAGATAACATCTCATAGCATCTCTCACCCTAATCTTTAGTGTTATATTCTTGCCCACATTGATCCTTATTTTTTTGGTCCTTATTCAACATGATAGGAATTTCTTTCCATATGCTTTGGCTCTAGGTAAAGTTTTGACTTCATATTCTTGCTTGGCATTTTCCCATTAGGCTTGTGGATTCAAATTACAATATTCGGTTAAAAAAAAACGTGTAAGCATCTTTTGTTTGTGTCTTCAATTTTTGTGGTTGTTTTTCTACGTACTTATTTTTTTGGGTCATTTTATTCAAAGTAAGTTTTCAACAACTTACTATACATTACTCAGGCTCAAGGGTTGCCATAATCATGTTGGTGGTCCTCCATAATTTGGAAGTGGAGTATTCCTCCTAAGTTAAAGTGTTTCTTTTGGCTTTGTCTGGATAATTGGATTCTTTCTTGGGAGAACCTGCAGAAAAGGGGATGGATTGGTTTTGGTATATGTTTTCTTAGTGGACAGGGAAATGAGTATGTCAAGCATCTATTTTTCCTTTGTCATTTCAGTAAACAAGTTTGGTTGGAAATCTTGCAGGTTTTGCAGGTGTCTGAGTCTTGGGGCTCTGACTGCTTTGCGCTAAATTTCTCAACTTTTGGTACAAGTAAGCGAGGAACCACAAGTTTCTGCCTATATTTGTCTGTTGGCAACTTTGGATTATGAGGAATAGATTTATTTTCCAGGAAGACAGTCTCAACCTTCATTTTTACATCATTAAGAGCCTAGGGATGTATAAGGAGTATTTTATTGAACAGGTACCCAGAAAAAGAAGGATGCTTTCGGGACATTCCCTTTTTTATGGGAAAGTTGTGGGATTTTTGATGGGGTGGTTCAAGGAGGTACGGGAGTTTGTGGTGCCTTACTCAAGATCAATAAGGATCACCTCTTTCAACTAAAGCTAGGCTATGGCAAAGTGACTAATACAAAAGATGAACTATTGGCCTTATGGTGCTTGCTCCAATTTGCTTGGATAAATGGGATTGTTTCATTGCAGATTTTTGGAGATTCCTTGGCAATTATAAATTGGTTTAAGGTTGCATTCAAACTTGGGGTCCTCTCTCTAGACCATTGGTTCTCAAGAATCTATGAACTTCATTCACATTTTGGGGAGCATCTGATCGATCATATCCATAGGGAATTTAATGTATATGTGAACACACTTTCTAAAAAAGCATTATCCTATGAAGAAGGTTGTCTATATTTTGAGGAATTTATTGAGGGAAGCCTCACCTGTGAAGGGATGGTAAATTTCTTCAACTAAACAGAGTCGGGTTCATTGACATTGGCTTTAGCCATTTTTCTTTTGTTAGTTTGATGAAGACATACTTGCTTGTGCAAGCCTTGTAATCTTTTTGCTCATTAGCTTTTTTATATGTGTAATGACTGAGGTCTCTTTAGTCAATGGTTAATTTTGTCCGACTTGCTCTCTTAGCTATGGGTTAGTAAGCAGACACGATGAGCTTTTAGCATTGAACACAAACCTCATCTCTGTCTTAGAGATGTTTTGTCTTGTAAAGTCGTATTTTTCTTTGATTCAATATGATTATCAAGTAGGGAGTTAATCGGGATTTTGAAGTTGCGAGCAGGTTTATCGAGTCGCCCAGGAGTGATTATCCCAGGAGAGATTGAGCCGCCTAGCCAAGGCTAGCTGGTCCTATGCTCCTCGTGCATGGTCTCCTCGAGGGGGGGCTTTGATGCCCCCCCCCTCCCCCCCCACCCCTCCGCCCCTGATGAAGTCACTTTCGTGGCCCTTCTGGCAATCTTGCCCCTATAGCGCAAGCATGATGCCTCCCACTTCGTCAAGAAGCTGGACGAGATTCCAGACATCCAAATTCAGGAAAAGGCCAGATCTTTGGCTCTTTGCTTCACCGAAAATGGTATATTCGAGCAATTTATTGGAATATGGCCCCCCCTAGATTTGTTGCCTTCTTGGTTGAGAAAAACTAGAGACCACTGATCAAAGGTAGGCTCTCGCAAACATTCAGTGGAAGGGGTTTTTTGCTTTCTTGTTTGAAGAAAAGGAGGATAGAGACTCGGTCTTCAGATTCGGGGCATATTTCATGGGGGGCAGGGGTATGTATCTCAATAGATGGATTCTGAACTTTAACCTTGAAAATGACATTCCCTCGATTGTGTCGGTCTAGGTAAGACTGCCCTTCCTCTCCACTGTTGGAATGATGAAACGTTAAGAGCAATAGGGAACACCCTAGGCAAATACATTGACAAATCCGAACCAAAGGGTGGCTTGCAAGCGTGTGCTAGGATTTGCAATGAATTAGATCTAGAAAAAGGATTGTTAGAAGCAGTTCGCCTCCACCTGGATGGTTGGTCATACCTCCAACAAGTGGATTATGAGCAGCTCCCCTTAAAATGCAAAACCTACCATGAATATGAACACTTCGCAAAGAGCTGCCAAAAGAATATGGAGGGTAGGTGGGAAGAAGGCTAGGCTAACACATGGTGGCAACCCAAGAAGAAAAAGAAGAACACAAGGAATAGAGCAAACCCATGGAGAGACCTTGTTGTAATCGAAGATCGAATCCAGGAAAGAGGTGAAGAAAACTGGGAAGCTCCATTAAACGAAAAAGGTATCAAAGTAAGCAACAGTTCAAATAGATATGAAGCCCTCTCCAACCAGGAGGAGAACCATGAGGAAAGTGAAAATCCACATTACATGGATGACGGTAAAGGAAGTAGAAAGGAGGAGAAAAAAGAGGAAGAAGAAGGTGAGATCCAGTTAGAGAATGAACCTAACCCCCCCCCTCCCCCATGCTGACCATGGGGAGGAAGATTAAGAGGCCATTAGATGGTAAGAAACAGAACCCGAGGCCTCACGCAGAACCACTAAGAAGAAAGCTGACAAAAAGTTAAACTATCACAAGAGAGACAAAGAAGCAAGAAAGATATCGAGCTGGAGAAACAATCCACCATTGACAGGAACACAAGGAAAGATGACATAACTCTGAGAAATGTAAGAGGTATGGTTCCCCTGAAAGGGGGCCAACCCAAAACTATTATTAAATGATCAAAGTCATTTCCTGGAACTACAGAGAGATGGGGAGCAGAGAAAGAAAGATGCAACTAAAAAATCTAATAAGAAAAGAAAAACCCCATGTACTTCTCTTATAGTAAACAAAAATGCAGGATTTATAGATTCTAAAAGAAAGCAAACTCTTTTGGAATAGCAATAAGTTCTAGAGGAGCTTTTGGGGGTCTCTGCACTCTCTGGAACATGTCCCTTTTCAAGATGGAAAGCAACTTCCAAGACACGCATTGGCTTTAGGTGAATCTAACTTCCTCCCCATAGACTTTACTTTCTCTATTTTCAATGTTTATATGTCGAACTCTCAACAAGAAAATATCCAGTGTTGTGGGTCTCTACAACTCTATGCAGAATCTTGCTCCTATCCTCTTTTAGTTGTCGGAGATTTCAGCATTGTCTTTCCTGCCTCTGAGAAAAAAGGGGACAACTTAGTAAGGGATCAAACCAGAGAACATACGGAAGACTTCATTTCTCACTTAGATCTCTGGGATGTCAAGCCTTCTAAGGGTAGATTCACATGGTCAAATAAGCTGCTTGGCCCTAGTCACATTACAACTAGGCTTGACAGATTCCTCATTAGTAGCTCCTTGTTGGAAGGGCACTTTTCCTTCACCTCCAATATCCTCCCTTGGGCAGGATCCAATCATAGGCCCATTTGGCTCAAAGTGACCCATCATAGGACTCCAGGTCCCATTCCCTTTAGATTCCAACCCTCAATGGTCCAAGGACCCTCCTTCCTAGACCTGGTAGAAAATGTGTGGGCCCCTTGGGTTTCAGGATCACCCATTGCCATCTGGGAATAGAAATTAAAAGAAAACAGAACAACTCTTCAAAAATGGGTAAAAGATAAAGAGAGCAAGGATAAAGAAAAATAAAGGGAGTTTTTCAAAAGAATGGAAGCAATAAATCAGCAATAAAAGAACAAGAAGTCACCCTGCAACTGTTGATGGAGGAGCAAAAAAATTTCTCTGAATATCAAGCCTTTCTCTCACTTGAAGAAGAAAAGTGGAGACTGAAATCCAAAAGTATATGGCTTCAAGCGGGAGACAGGAACATAGAATTCTTCCATAGGCAAGCAAGAGCAAGGATGTGGAGGAACAAAGTTATTGAGATAAAAAAGGAAGACAATTCTCATTGAAGGTCAAGAACAACTAAAGAAAGTAGCCAAAGGCTTCATTGAAAATCTGCTCCAAGAAGATGAAACAGGGGACGTCGATGCTCAGGAGAGGCTCCTCAAGGACATATCTAAAAGGATCTCAAGGTAAAACAATACAGAGTCGATGGCCAAAATCTCAGAAAAAGAGATATGTAACGCTCTAAGCAAATGAATCCTGATAAGGCATCAAGCTTGGACGGATTCACCGGCCATTTCTATATAAGCTATTGGAAACTCATTAAAAGGGATCTAACAAGAATGATTCAGTACTCTCAAAAGTTCACCATTGTTGGAGGCTGCACCAATTCCACCTTTTTGGCTTTAATCCCCAAAGAAACTAATCCTTCCAGCGTTGCGAGATTCTGACCCATCTCGTTGTGTAACATCTCTTATAAGTTAATAGCAAAAATCATGGCCAACAAACTCAAGCCCCACATGCATAGGCTTGTATCTAAAAACCAAGGTAACTTTATCGACAAGAGACAGATGGGCGACAACATTTTGCTCGTCCAAGAAGCCATTCACCCAAGCAAAGAGAGAGGGGAAAAAGGTATGGTAATTAAGCTGGATATGGCCAATGCCTTCAACAGGGTCAGACACAACTTCCTCTTCTCAGTATCAGCCAGTTTTGGCTTCAAAGCTGATTTATTGGCCTGGATTGCAGCTTGCATCTCCAAACCCTGATAGCACCCCTAATCAACGAGAGGCCATTAGATTTTTTCCGCCTATCCAAGGGAATTTGTCAAGGCTTCCCTCTCTCCCCTTACCTCTATATTCTCATGGTCGAATCCCTGAGTAGACAGCTGGAAATTGCCAGAAGGGAGAAGAAAATCTTCGGTTTAAAAATCATGGAGGGGGTTAGAAGATTAAACCATTCCCAGTTTGCTGACGACACCCTCTGCATGGAGGTGCATCAACCAATTCTAGCGCGTCGATTCAAGGAAAGGCTAGATATGTTTCTAGCAGCTTCGGGTGGAAAGACCAACAAGCAGAAATGCCAAATCATCTTTTGGAACACCAGCAAGCAGTTAGCAACAACCATAGCTAGAATAATGCAGTTCCCCTTCAAAGTGGAGTGGCAGTCCTTTAAGTACCTTGGTATCCCTATATGTTACAAAGGCATTCCAAAATAAGAATGGAACCAAATCACCGAGAAAATAGAAAAGATAATCCTTTTCTTGGGAGGGGGGGAGGGGGCGGTAAATGGCTAAACTTGTGAGGAATAGAGGTTCTGATCAATGTAGTGCTATCTGCCTTTCCCATCTTCCGGCTCTCAATGTTGTTTCGTCCAGCCAGTGTCAAAGAAACAATTGCCAAAGATATCAGATGTTTCCTCTGGAAAGGAGGAAAATCCTCCACTAAAAAATGAATTTGGTTAATTGGAAGGTGGTCAAAGCCCCCAAAATAAATGGTGGTCTGGGCATCTGAGATCCTCACATGGAAACAAGCGGTCAGCTGCAAGTACTTTCAGCATGACAGGCTCCGACACCTTGAGCTTCCTCTAATCAGGGAATCTGGCTCTCCCATATGGAAACATCTTCCATTAATCTTCATCAGAGTAGAATAACCTAGATTCTAGGCAATGGTGAAAATATTTCTGTGGCATGTCAACATTATGGGCAACCCCCCTCTTTCAAATGAACCAAATCTTCAACCTCTCTGAGCCTGGAGCTCAATCAGTGAATCTCTTCCATTTCAGACATAACAGTCTGGTCCGATGGGGGAAACTGGGTAAATTGGCAAATTAAGGACCTCCCTGAAGATCTAATTGAGCAATTTTCAAACCTTATGCTTTAAGTTGAAGGGATGCTCACCCTCCCATGCAAACTTGGTCGATTCCAGAGGATGTGGCAGAGGAGAATACACTGTTAAGGATGGTTATGCTTGTTAGAATTTGATAGCTCGGTGGCACTCATGCATCAGGTGCCTAGGTGCAAGGGTCTTTAACTTGGAGTCTCATTTATATTCTTAAAGTGACTTTAGTAATGCGCTTTTATTAAAGTACCTTTTTTATTTGACTTTATGATTTAAAAGTGAGTTTCACTTTATTATGTTTTTAAAGTGACTTTAAGTCATAAAGTGTACTTTTAAATATTTAGGGTAATATGACTTTTCAAAAAGGAAAAAATTTGTTGTAAAGTTCACTTAGGAGATTTAAGTGAGTGAGAAATTAGATCCCAGCCATAGATCTCTTGGCCAAGATCTTATCTCGTCCATTGAAGGTGAAAAGTCATGAGAATAACCTTAATAGGGTAAATAAAGTGCATGAGACTTCATTTTGGCACTTCATTCAAGAGAGACTTCTTGAAGTGGCTCGATTTCCAAGAGAGGAGCTTGGTGAGAAGTGTGGGAAGCACATTTTGCAAGAGATTGCTGAAGAGACTGAGAGGAGGGCTCGATTTTCAGGACAGCTGAGAGAGAGATTCATAGTTGGCACAGAAATCGAGGAGGAGTACAGGAGCATTAAATGCTGGCATAGAAATCGAGGTGTATTACTGCACAGAAATCGAGGAGGGTACGGCCTGCATTTAATGCTGTACGACTGCATAATTTTTGCGCAGAAATTGAGGAGGGTACGTCTGCTTTAATTGCTGTACGGCTGCATTTAATTTCTGTACGGTCACAGAAAACGAGGTGCTGTACAGCTGCATTAAATGCTGTACGGTCTGGCACAGAAATCGAGGCTGAGTTGCTGCTGGTTTTGGCACATTTTTCAAGAAGAAAATAGCACGGAAACCAAGACAGATTTCTGGGTTGAGATAAGTTGATTTTTGACTGTAAAAATTGATGTCTGATTTTCTTGAAGCTCAATAAAATTTCTCTTGTATGCTGGTTTTCCCCTGGGGTTGAGGGGGTTTTTCCAGGGTCAAATTTGACCAAAATACTGTGTCTTAAATGTGTTTTACGGTCTGCTGATTTTTTATTATTGAGTTAATTTTCCGTTGCAAAGTTTACTTAGTTACAGTATATCAGCTTACAGAGACATGAAATTTACATGCATGTGATATGTGTTTGATTTTATGAATGTTGAAGACTGATATCAGAGTTCTACTAAGTGTTTGGGCTGAGTTTAGCTTAGATTTTCAACAATGCTGCTCTTCTAAATCAATCAGCCCTACCCCCCAAGGCAAGCAAATGGAGGAAAGTCTGGTCATTGAGCAACCTTCCCAAATCAATTCCTTTTCCTGGCTTCTCTCTCATGGAAAATTGCTGACTAGTGAAAACCTCCTCAAAAGGAATTTTCACGGCCCTTTCAGATGTGCTCTGTGCAAAAGGGAGGAAGAAACCAGGGACCACCTCTTTCTGAATTGCCACTATGCCTCCGAAGTCTGGAAGCATGTAAGAGGGACTTTATTCTCTCGGATCAAATGGCCCAAACAGGCCTCCAACTTTATTAACAGCTGGCTTAAGAATTATAGAGGGAATCTTGCAAATATCAACATCTTCAAAGATAGCTACATGGGAGTGGTTAAATTTACAACATGGAAACTGTGGTTAGCAAGGAACAGAGCCACCTTCACTGAAGAACTCACTCCCCCGGAGGTGGTGGCTTTGCGAAGCAATAGCATGCTAGCTGAATACGTCAACAACAAAACAAAGAGGAAAAATGAGCACCCTCCCATGAGCAAAGAGGAAAGCAGCTGGCTTTTATGGATGGAGATTTCCCATCCCGATATATCTCTGTCCCCTAGTCCCTTGGGCTCAAACATTTCCAGACCAAACTGGCGGCTTCACATTCCCCATCAAGACTTTGATAATTGGAAAACTATGCAAAATCAGCGCAGCCTTTGCTTTGATGGAGCCTCAAAAGGCAACCCCGGGGAGGCTGGCGCGGGAAGGGAGATCATGTTCCCTGGGAAACTCGAGCACTAAGTACTCCTGGAACATTAGCCATGCAACTAACAATCAAGCGGAAGCTCTTGCTCACCTCCAAGGCCTCCGTCTAGCTAATGAGAACAGTTGGAGCTCGCTTATCATTTTGGTGGACTCAATGATGGTCATTAACAATCTCAGACTCGGTACCCTCCCCTCAAAACATGGCTCTTAAATCGATCTTCAGGAAATTTTTCATGGAAGCCCAGGGCCTTTCCACTTACATTGTTCGGCATAGAGTAAACAACCATGTTGCGGATGTGCAAGCAAACTTGGCATTGAGGGAGAAACAAGGAATTCTAAAAGTGAACAGGGTCGCATTCATCAATCACATTCCATAATCCTTTCTTCAACTGCCAGAGGCAATTACGAGCAAGGGAGCTCCAACAATAGAACAAGCAAAAGATCTGGCAGCTGTCGGATCCCTTAAGAATCTCTCCACAGGTAGATCACGTGCTTCCTTCCCGCAATGTCTACTCAGCGAGGCAATCCATCTCTCTCCACACATTTCAACAACTTACACATATTAAGATTTCAATTTCGTTATTTTTTTTTTATATTATTGAACTTCATAACCTATTAGCTCATAATAATTAAAATAAAAGAGAGTAAAGCTTTCTTTACTCTTTCTAATATTTCTAATATTAAAACAAAATGTTAATGTTAATGTTAAAACAAATCAATTGATTAATATAATAATAATAATAATCTATTTTTAAGGTCAAGGCCAAGTAGGACACCAATTTGGTGTATGAGACCTCTTTGTTTGCAGTGATTTAACTTGCTAAAGTCTACATAGGTGTACATACACTACCCCCTTCTTGATTTGAACCTCTAATCTCCTAAGATAAGAGGAAACACTCGTGCTCTTAACCATTAGGCCTATCTAAAGTTAATTTGATGGTGATCATGATCATATTATTAGACAAAAGTAGGCCAATATATACATAATGTGAAATAAAACATACTTATAAAGTATAAATAATTGGTAGCTAATTTGATGGGTTAGCTTGAATGGTTGAGTGTTGTGAATGGCAAATAAGAAGTCATTATCCCTAAACTAACTACAGATTGAATGAGAGTCTCCTTTTTCAAATTGACTTCTAAATGGATCAAACTTCTAATAATATCTCATATATCAACCTTCACTAAAACACATCTTTCATGACAAAAATACCCCATCATATGGGTACAAATCCAATCGTTTAATAGAGTTTCAGGGTAAGGTGAAATTTGGTCAATTGGCTATTTTTTGGGTTTTTTTTATAAATAAATTGGCTATTTGGTTATTTTTAGTGTCTAATGTCGCCTATATTTACAAAAATATGTTTTTTTATTATTTGCCAAAATTTACACATTTTAGTGTTAATTTTATGTTTCATATTTAATATTCGCCTATCTATCTATAAACATGTTTTTTTCAATCCAAAACAATCCCCTAGAATACTATACTTAAGTATAATATTAAATTCCTTATAAAATATCCAGGTTCAAATGTGAATGAATGTAACTAAAGTTGAGTAGCTTAAACGTGTGACCATGAAATCTGAAAAAAATAATTAAAGTTTCACATAACAGTGTTTAAAGTTACTTAATTTGGATGCCCAAGGGTATTTGAGGGCATTAAATCCATTTATGGATTCATAAACATGATTTGAACAACACATAATTCAGATTTTAAAAAAAATTGTCAAATTCCAATGAAAAACTTGCCATGAATGAAATCATCCAATGTTACACTTGTTCATCTTGAATTCTCTTAATTTTTCTGACAAGCCTTTAGATATTATCTGAAATTTTGGACTTCCTTGAACAGATCAACAAGATTGATCTAAATGTAACAAGTGTACACCCGGAATTCATTTAATAGTCATCATATTTTTCATATTTAATTAGTTTAATGTTTAATTTTTGTTTAATAATCAACCATCTTCACTGTTCAAATATATCTATCAACATTTAGAAACCACCTTTATCACTATACTAGTTTACAAAATTTAAAACACCACCAGCCGATTTGTTTTCTTACCATATGGCTTTAGACTCTTAGAGGACACTTTATAAAACTCCCCCAAACCATTGCAACCAAACATCAAATTGTGCTACTATAAATGCCACGTCAGCTACGACTACGTAACAAATCAACTGATCACTAATACACGTGGCAAAACAAAGCACAGGCTTCTCAAAATTTCACGCTATTCATCGGTGCCCGGCATGTGCACGTCACCCGGAGGGAATTGTAAAACTCATCCCCGGATAATGTTGGGTACGAAATTTTGAAGCTCCGAAAGCGCCACGTGTCTGGCGTTGAGAAGACAAGCGTGGCATAGCCATATCAAAACAATAGAATGATTTTTTTTAAATGCTTATAATATTCGACCATATAACATGAAGAGTTATGAGTGTAGTCTGGTCTGAAAATTTTGCACCACATTTCTCGCCATGGCCGCCACCAGTTCGCCGCTCCTCACCACCGTCACCAAAACACCGTTCCTCGGCCGAAACCCGACCGCCGCCCTTCCTCCGCTGCGCCCACCATTCCCATACAAACCTCAATTTCCCTTCCCTCGTTGCTCCCTGAACATCCAGCGACGCCACCTCCCGGCGGCGCTTATCGCCACTACGCTCTTGACCGCAACCCCAGCGGTGCTGGCGGCGGACTCCGCCTCTCCGCCACCGCCGCCCCCGATCGGCGCCGAGGCCCTCCGCCAGAGCTTACCGCAGGCTTCCTCCCCCTTCGCCTCTTCCTCCACCACCGCCCCTCCACCCGCTGCACCCTCCGATCTGCCGGACGGAAGCCAGTGGCGCTACAGCGAGTTCTTGAACGCCGTAAAGAAGGGCAAGGTAGAGCGCGTCCGCTTCAGCAAGGACGGCAGCTACCTGCAATTGAGCGCCGTCGATGGGCGGCGCGCCACCGTAACCCTGCCCAACGACCCGGACCTGGTGGACATACTGGCGATGAACGGCGTGGACATATCGGTGTCCGAGGGGGAATCGAGCAATGGTCTCCTTAGTGTAATCGGTAATCTTTTATTCCCAATTTTAGCCTTCGGAGGCTTGTTCTTCTTATTCCGGCGGGCTCAGGGAGGTCCTGGGGGCCCCGGGGGTTTGGGCGGTCCTATGGACTTCGGCCGCTCCAAGTCCAAGTTCCAGGAGGTGCCAGAGACCGGAGTCACCTTTGCCGACGTGGCAGGTGCCGACCAGGCCAAGTTGGAGCTTCAGGAGGTGGTGGATTTCTTGAAAAACCCTGATAAATATACTGCCCTGGGTGCCAAGATTCCCAAGGGATGCTTGCTGGTCGGTCCACCAGGGACGGGCAAGACCCTGCTGGCCCGGGCGGTCTCAGGGGAGGCCGGGGTCCCCTTCTTCTCCTGCGCTGCGTCGGAGTTCGTCGAGCTTTTCGTCGGCGTCGGTGCTTCCCGGGTCCGGGACCTGTTCGAGAAGGCCAAGGCCAAGGCGCCCTGCATCGTCTTCATCGACGAAATCGATGCTGTAGGGAGGCAAAGGGGCGCCGGGCTCGGGGTGCTTCCCGGGTCCGGGACCTGTTCGAGAAGGCCAAGGCCAAGGCGCCCTGCATCGTCTTCATCGACGAAATCGATGCTGTAGGGAGGCAAAGGGGCGCCGGGCTCGGCGGGGGTAATGATGAAAGAGAGCAGACGATCAATCAGCTATTGACGGAGATGGACGGGTTCTCTGGGAACAGCGGGGTTATTGTTCTTGCGGCGACTAATCGGCCGGATGTTCTGGATTCAGCGCTGCTGCGGCCGGGCCGGTTTGATAGGCAGGTTACCGTAGACAGGCCGGACGTTGCCGGGAGAGTCAGGATCCTCCAGGTAGGTCTTTCATTTTAAATCTTTATATGTTGAAATGCTGCTGATATATTGAATTTCAAAGAAAATTGAAGGGGCTGGTATTTTTTATTCCTAAAAAAGATTGGCAGTTTCAAAATGAAAGTTTGCTCAGACTTCGAGACTGCAAAATATTTCTACTTGAAAATATTTTTGGAAAACTTTAGCTAGGTAACATTTTGAGAATTATAAAGATACACTTGCAACAAAAATATGATTTTGGAGTTGAGGCAGTTTCATAGAAGGATTAATTTTATTGATGGAATACAATGCAACATACCAGGCAATTCCATAGAAGCCTCACATTCATTTATTGGAGAAAACACAACATATGTTGTAACTTGTAGTAGATTGGCACATACAATGATCCAATCACAGTCGTTTTAGGCCGGTCTTTTTCCTTTGTGCAAAATCTAGGCAAATTTACGCTTTCACTCGACGATGATATTAAGTCAGGGATCTGAGAGTTCATTGTTGCTGCAGAATAACCTTAGGTTGTAGCTATGTCCTTGGTCTGAGATGCAATTCACTTAAATTAGGCGACCTTGTATACTCCACATTGGGATTGATTGATCATATGGGCACATATCCGTTAATCATCCTCTCCTAGCACTTACACACAGATAGAATACTAGCGCAGATCCATGGTATTGTCATGAAGATGCTGCAGCTGTATTGAGTCGAGGCATTTTTATAGAAGCATCACATGCATTGATTGAACGTGACACAACATGACATAGTCCATTGGCCGTTTAATTACATATAATTTAGGCTATTTTTTGGCTTTTGTATGATAGGGCACTAACACTTATAAGTTATCAATGACGTCTTAAAAATATTACAGTCGTGTTGAATGGGCGCAGATCCATGGTATTGTCATGAAAATGCTGCAGCTGTTTTGAATTGAGGTATTTTTATAGAAGCATCACATGCATTGATTGAACGAGACCCAACATGACAAAGTCCATTGGCCCTTTAATTACATTTAATTTAGGCTATTTTTTGGCTTTTGTATGATAGGACACTAACACTTAATGGCGTCTTAAAAATACTGCAGGCGTGTTGAATGGGCAATTACATAGAAGCATTATATACATTGATCGAAGAAAGTACCACATAACATAACATAATCCACAGGCCCATAAAACACCCCTGCCCTCAATTATCTTCAATGGAGGCAATTTTTTTGGCTTTCTAGGAAAAACCACTAGATTTAAGACTAAGCAGAGAGTTATATAACACAGATCATCGACTGGAGGATTGCTGTTTTTCTATCAAATGTGAGCAACCATTTTCTTTTTCTTTTTTTAACTGTAGTGTTTCAAGAAATGAGCCCCAAGAGGCCGTACCACAGGCCGGATACTGTCAGTGGACACGTTACAGTTGACAGGGTGGATGTTGCTGGCAGAGTGAAGATCCTGCAGGTAGGCCTTCAACTTCATTGGTGTTAATGAAAATGCCGCAGTTGTGTTCAATTGAGGCATTTTCATTAAAACATCATAATAATTGGTTGAGGAAAATATAACATAACATAGTCCATGAACCCATAAAACAATACAATTGCATTCAATGTATGCTGTTTCTTGGCTTTTGTGTGATTGAACACTATTATAGACCAATACTGTTTTCATGAAAATCCTGCAAGTGTGTTGAATTAAGACAGTTTTATAGGAGCATCAATTTTTAAGAAAATACAACATAACAAAGTCCACTGGCCTATAAAATGGTCTAATTGAATTGAATGCAGTGTATTGTTTGGCTTTTGTATGATTGATCACTGGCATAGATCAATGGCGTTGTCATGAAAATGCTGCAGTTGTATTGAATTGAGGTAATTTTATAGAAGCATTATTGTCATTGATAGAAGAAATCTGAAAATGCAACATGATGTAGTCCATTTCTCCATTAAATGCTTCAATTGTATCCAATGTAGGCAAAGCGTTTTGGCTATTGTATGGTAGAACGCCCAAAGTTATTGGAGTCATTTGGGACTCGTGAGTCTTCCCTAGTCTTCCTGAGTCAACTTGAAAGTGTGTACCCGCACATGACCTTCCGACACGCCACGGACTTGCAAAGACAAGATTCATTATTGACTAAACAAACTCCTGTTTTTATTTGCCAATATTTGCCTAGTCTTGGTGCCAGAGTCATTGGGTACTCCCTAGTCAAAAGCTGGACAGACTTTTGCCAAGTTAGACTCTGAAAACCTTGAGAACCCCAGACTCGTGAATATGTAGCTCATAATACACTGCAGACTGTTCACCACAAGAATGTTGTTGTTGTGTCAAATATAGGTAATAATTTTATTTTGGTATGCTAAAGTTTCAAGCAAGGTGAAAATCTCCTTTGGTGTTACATAACTCTCAAATGAGTGAACCTTTACCTCATATCACATGATGCATTGTTAAAATTGCCTCCATTGAAATGGTAACCTGAAATTGAGGACACTGTTCAACAACAATTGACAAGATTTGTTTATTAGCCTTCTTAAAAATTAAGAAAATCAACGGTGGCTTACAGAGGTAGTTAGGCAGGCATTCTTATAGGATTAGGGAGGTCCCCATCGAGAAAGGTGGTTGCTGGATGTAGAATCGAATCCAGAAGATATCAATGAATTGGGAAGCACTCACTCAGCCAGCCGAGTAAGGTAGAAGCATTAACCACATTAAGAGGTAGAAGTAATGGGTTCTGATAATCCGCCAAGCAGGCAAGCAAGCAGACCGGCTGGTAGGTAATATTAGCCCTCACCTGGTCAAGTCCTATCAAGTGACACGCTGCTCTGCTTATGCTCACATTTGCAGATGCGTGCCAGTGGTTGGAGCCAGGTGCAAATACTGGGTGACTTTGACCCCCACTTGTGGCTGCTTAGACGAAGTTAACTGAATGGAATATGGTGCTAATGTTCCCTATAATTCTAAATCTGGATGTGTCAGCTTCATCGTGATAAGAGGAAGCAAGTTACCCAAAAGCAAGGCCCCTACATCACTCTGATCTGCCCTGATGTCAGCTTGATCAAGCCTTCTAGGCCTGCGTGCTTGCTTGCTTCCCTGACACGTGGCCTTTAGGGCCTTCCTGTTCTGCTGAACCTCTGATCTGTGGCCTCTTAAGGCCTGTCCACCTGACTGTGAACCCTTTAGGGCCTGTGATAGCCTGCGGAAGCCCTTTTAGGGCCTGCTGTAGCCTTCTAAAGGCCTACGGCACCCTTAAACAGCCCTTACGGCTCTGCTGTAGATGATCTGAGCCTTTCTAGGGCCTTACCCTTGCCTGCCGCATCCTGTAGTGACAAGATCAGAGCCCTGTAGGGACATATACACCTGCAGCTGCCCAAGAGTGATTTCAACGGAAGACTGTCCAGCCCTGCAGATAGCTTTCTGAACTCTGCGTTGACCTCCAAGATGAACAAGGTCTTCAACGTTGAAGAGGAGACAAATCAGTTCAGAACCCCACACGAGTTCTTCTTGATTGAGAAGGAGATCACAAGCAGCTGTAAATGCCCCAAAAGATTTTTTAGACAGAGATGATTGATTGATTGAATGATCTGATTTATCTCTTGAGATTGCTCCTTATTTATATTTCATCATTGAGTAATCCAAGGGTTAACTTTCATAAGTCAGGGAGTCAACAAATAATATAAAATACTTTAGTTAGGGTCCTTTTAATTTCATTGTGGGCTTTTAACACTTTATTAGAGCTATATAACCACTTCTTTTTTAAGCATGTCATCTTTAGGCACGTTCTTAGCCCCTTCTCTTGGTCTACATGGTCCACATGTGCCAACTCAAGTACATCGTCATATATAAGGAAGATTATTCTTTGGGTGTGTTGCTCTCCCCACTAACACCAAGGTCCTGGTCTAGTTATTCCAACAAGGGGTGGCCAGTCCCTTGAGGAGGTCTCATAGCGCAATGACCATGGAGAGGAGTACATCACACATCACTTGCCTAGACCCAGTCTAGGGCTTCTAGTGATGGCCTGGTAACTGACCAGGTGCCTGCTGAATCAAGTTGACCATGAGTCAACATCTTGGTAACAGACAAAGTGCCTCAGGAGTCAGTCCCATACTGAATGGTGTTCCTGGTAACTGATCAGGTGCCTCCATTCTCCCAGACAATGGCTCTCGATGCTGCTCAAAAATCAACAATTATGAATATATTTGTATGTGACATGTTTAAGGGTTTTTTATCTCTTTATAGTTCATGTGTTAGTGTGATTGATATAAGAAAGTCACCTTCATGTTTAATGCTATGCTGATAACGTGAAACCAAATTCCTTTATTTTGTTGGACTGCAAGTCTTCTTTTAGTGTAGCAGGAGCCCGAGGCTAAATGTGAAGACAAAGCATATCTTGGTTTGTTACCCTTTTTTAATTCAGCTGTTTAAATTATCTGGCAGGTCCATTCAAGAGGCAAAGCATTGGCAAAAGATGTGGATTTTGAGAAAATTGCAAGGAGGACACCAGGCTTCACTGGTGCTGATTTGCAAAACCTAATGAATGAAGCTGCTATTCTTGCTGCAAGAAGAGACTTGAAGGAGATTAGCAAAGATGAAATTTCAGATGCTCTAGAAAGAATCATTGCTGGTCCTGAGAAGAAGAATGCTGTTGTGTCAGAAGATAAGAAGAAACTTGTTGCATATCATGGTAAATGCTCGCCGATCTTAATAAACTGTTTTATTTAATATTATATTCATATGATTGTGATCTCCGTTCTAATTTATTGGTGCAGGAAAGTTTGTCCACTTTATACATACCATTTTAGTATTTTCACTCAGCCTCCTATGGTAGGATATGTTCTGTTGTGAACCCAATACACAATGAAGCATGATAGACATGCATACACACAATTTACACTAAATATGCACACGTGGAGCACAGCTCCCAAAAAGTATTATTTTGATGATTACACAATAAATCTTCACATATTTGGAAGAGAACTACAAAAAATTCCAAAAATATCCATATACTACTTGTTACCTAATGGTGCAGGCCCACTATTAGGCTGACCTACTATTTACATATACATATGGCTCATTGCACCAAGTGTAGCGAGGTGCTCTACAACACAGAATGGGGGAGATGTTGTGTACGTAACATATGTGACAACAAAATAAAAATAAAATAAAGCTATTGACAGCATATATTGGCTCAATTTTAAATTGTACTTAAGTTAAAAAAAATTGAAACCAACATAGATCCATATTAAAACTTGGAATCTATCAAGTATCCGATAGGGATCAATTCTTTTATTTTACATTTTTCACACATCAAGGAAAAAATTTACACCACAAGAAAATTGATCCCTCGCGATGCTTGATAGATCCTGGTTTAAGATGGATCTATGCTGGTATGCTGCTCCCGTTAGGGTCATAACATGTCGTTTTGTTGTTGCATTCTGTTGACCATCAATTTTCTATAGCCATTCCTTAGTGTTAGTTTTGCTGCCTTGTTACTTTCTACCTATTTAAGCAATGTTTCATCCCTGTTTCTGTTTCAGTTTTATTTCATTTCTAATTAGCATTTGCTTTTCACCCAAAAGATTAGTGCAATTTATCTTCAGTGCTTAGATACCAATGCATGTTTAAAACAGGCAGGCTTAGGCTCTTCTGGTTTTATTGCTGAATGAAGCACAGTTTCATTTTTATTTCATCATTGAGAGCTCATTCTTTATGCTTATAACTTACAAGTTACAGTATATTCTTGGTTTATTCATATTCTTTCCTGATTTTCATATTATTTCTGAAAATTGTTAATTTTTTGCAGATTTCCTAAAAAAAAAGTGTTATTTAGCAAGCATTGGCTAATTCTTCTAAATTCTTTGATGTAGAGGCTGGTCATGCCCTTGTGGGTGCTCTTATGCCGGAGTACGATCCTGTTGCTAAAATTTCAATCATTCCTCGTGGTCAAGCTGGAGGTCTGACATTCTTTGCGCCTAGTGAAGAGAGACTGGAATCTGGGCTTTATAGCAGAAGTTACCTGCAGAATCAGATGGCAGTTGCACTTGGTGGAAGGTATGGCTACATGATATTAATGGCTGGTCAAACGACTCTCACGGGAAGGGAAGGTGAAGCTAAAAAACCCTGACAATTTGGTTGTTTGATATACAGGGTGGCAGAAGAAGTTATTTTTGGGAAAGAAAATGTCACAACAGGAGCATCAAATGACTTCCAACAAGTATCTCGTGTTGCCCGTCTGATGGTTGAAAGACTTGGTTTCAGCAAGAAGATTGGACAACTATCCCTTGGAGGGGGCGGTGGAAATCCTTTTTTAGGGCAGCAAGTAAGTTACAGTTTATGTCGTGTTTTGGGGTTCAGAATTATGCAAGCACCAGAAAAGAAAAGAAATCTCCACTCAATAGTAGTTAATTTCTAATGCTCGATCTTTGTTTTGCAGATGTCCCCACAAAAGGATTATTCTATGGCAACTGCAGATGTTGTTGATTCAGAAGTCAGAGAGCTTGTTGAGAAGGCATATGAAAGGACCAAGACGATAATCACTACACATATTGATATTCTTCACAAGTTAGCAGAACTTCTTATAGAGAAGGAATCTGTAGACGGTGAGGAATTCATGAGCTTGTTTATAGACGGCAAGGCCGAACTCTATGTAGGTTAGTTTTCCGAAGAGGAATTCATGAGCCTGTTTATAGACGGCAAGGCCGAACTCTATGTAGGTTAGTTTTCTGAAAAGGAATTCATGAGCCTGTTTATAGATGGCAGGGCCAAACTCTATGTGGGTTAGTTGTACGAAAATCATCAGTGTATTTGTAACAAATCAAACAATTATTTTCAGCTAATTGAAAGAAAACAGGTCTACAAAGAATAGTCTCTATACTTGAGGCATGATAACTGATGCAGCAAGTTCCATGTCTCAACTTATAATAAGAAGAGAGGGTATGATGGAAATCTTCCGCCATGCTCTAACAGTCTACTTGTTTCAAACATCCCATAGTCTTACACTAAGTGGTAAGACTACTCATCATGTAACATCTAGGGAAAAAGGTCGTTGTAAGTTATTAAGCTTCAAGGTCATTGACTTAATGCAGATAAAGAATATTCTTTTGCTCCTATTCATATTGAATACAAGATCTTTGATCTACATACAAAAATTCTCTCATGTAGGTCGTCTCTGTTGAGAAGTCTGGATTCTTATAAAAGATATTGTATTTTTGCTCACTGAGAGTGTCCATGCAAAGACAGATTTTGGAATGACATAGAAATTGAAATTGAAATTAAATTTTTATTAATGCCCTTGCTTTGATATAATTGAGCAATTAATTATTCTAACTTGCTTCTTAACTGAGCGATTAATTACTCTAACTTGCTTAATGATTTATGGATATTCCTATTCTAAGTCCAGTTTGGAGAATAGTCCAGTTTGGGCGCTTCCATGTAGTGTACAGTCAGCAGGAAGGTACAATTTAGGGGCAGCCTGTCAGGTCCGTTAGAAGAGATGCCTATAAAAGCGATCATTAACTAATATATTGTCAACTTTAAATTAAGTGCGGAGCCTAAATGCACGACGATTTAAACCACTTCTTACGGTTTTTTCTGGCATGATTACAATACAGTATGGAGTTCGGCATACAATTCTTAAAATTCCTAAAATTCCAATTAATAGTGTTTAAAATTCCCAGATTACGGCATACGATTTTTAAAATTCCAATTAACAGTGTTTAAAATTCCCGGAACATGGGTGTACGGGGTTTTCGAGATGCTGAATTTATTTACGAATTTAGAATCACCATTTCAATAACAAAATATGGGATTTAAAAAAAAATGCCATCGAAACGCCCAGAAAAGAATGGATCTCACACATTACCTGGATCTGGATCTGATCATGCATGTTCATATCTATTCGGAAAAACACCCATCTATTCAAAACGGCTCACATATGCTCAAACTCTGTTTTGTTCGCTGAGAGGGAAAGTTGATAAAAGGCAAACTCTGCAATTAAAAAATGAGGACCCTCCTCTGGAGGTTTGATTATATCATGATAGTTATCTTCATAGTTGGGCTACCAAAAGTAGATTTAAATACTTCAACTCCAGTAATCTGGGTGATTATCTAGGTGTCTTGAACCCACCAATCATCAGTCTTGAAGGCTGCAGCCTGCAGCGAACATAAAATTGATGAAAACGTGTTGTGCGCTCATGCCTTGACCTCCAATAGTAGCGATTTCGTCCATCTGAGAGTGATCCGAGTCCTCGTATACCTCAATCCATTTTTGTGTGGTGGATATGATAGCATCAAATATATTGCAAACACAGATGCGGCGGTTCTGTTGCATTCTCTCTTTGTTGGTTTACTATAGTAAATGAGTAAATATAAATGTTTATATACAAATGATTAGGGAGAAGGACATCACAAGGAATTTATGTTTATATCCTTTAAGCGCCTATTTTGAGGATATATTGGGTTGGGCAGATTTAGTTGATGTGGAGCCGGTTCCTATGGGTTCTACCTGGAGCCATGGTAGGGTTGGGGTGGAGCAGGTGGCAAAAAGATTGGACAGATTTCTAGTAAGCGAGTCTATGATTGACAAAATGGACAAATTCAGATCCTGGGTCGATTCTTCTTTGAGATTCTTGGACCATCATTCAATCTATCTCGAATTTGAAATCAGAGGGTCGAATTTGAAATCGGAGAGTTAGAGACAAAAAAAACCATTTAAGTTCAATCATGAGTGGCTGAGGGTGGAGGGTTTCAAAGAATTGTTTTGCAGAGTGTGGCAAGCTGTAGACTAACCGAGGATTTTGTCTCCGATGGATCTCTTAACAGAAAAACTAGGCACATTGAAGGATGAGGTCATTGGATGGGACAAGAAGCGATCTGCATTGGATAAAAAAAGGCTTTAAGAAACATTGATTCAAAAATTGGAAAAATCTGTTCATCGTCTAATTCGGGGCTGTGGAACTAGTCGGAAAATGATCTTGGAACTATAGTCGGAAAATGATCTTCTCCTAAAACTACAATTTGAGAAAGCTGCAATTCTTTCGCTATCATATGAGAAGGCCTGCCTGGCGAGTCGAATCACATGGTTAGAGGCTGGAAACAAGAATTCCAATTTTTTTCACAAATTTGCATAACACAAAGAATATAAACTCCATATGGGCTTTGAAGAACAAATATGGACAATTGGTTGATGATCAGGCAGAAGTCTCCAAAGTGGCACATTCCCACTTTCAGTCATATTATAGTGCTGAGGGTAATTTTTCTGTTTGAGATCATTTAAAAGTCGTAAAAGAATTTCCTAGAATATTTGACGAAGCGGAGGGGGATGAGATTTTCAATCCTGTTCTGATGTTTGAATTAAAAGCTATGTCACATGGTTCGAGTTCGAA